>JAVTVY010053560.1:0-261782 GCA_036873755.1 Hanleya hanleyi
GGCCCAGCGGTGGGGATTCCCCACCAATTCCTGTGGTACATGCATGTCTTTCAAGCCTTGGGCGAAGACCTCCCATCCTCGAGGATCCGTGTGCGACCTGCGTTGACGCATCACGTCATTCACTAAATCCGTCATGTGGGTCCCGGGGACCACCTGATTCTGTACCAGGAGTTCGCCTTTATCATTCCAACTCATGTTAGAATTGTGTTTCATCCGTTGTAATACCAGGCCAGCTTGTTTCTTGAACGATGCAGGTACACTCTTCAGCACTTCGTCTTCGACCCACTGTGGGGCTGTGGGTGGTACCCCTGGTAATGGCAGCTGTTGGAGCGGTGCTGAGGTAGGCAGTGTGTCACGTGGTGGTGGTGGTGGTGGTGGTGGTGGTGCTGGGGTAGAGAGGGTTTTGTATTGGTCCATGAACGTCATGTACCGTTAAAGCGTCTCATTGTACCGTTGTACTTTCTCACTGTCGCTTAACCCCGGTCTCTGTAAGATCTGTTGCATCTCTCCATCGAGGGTGTTTATGGTCTTCATCGTAGGTGGGACAGGGTAGGGCGATTGGTGGTTTTGAAGGAACCGTGGTTCGACGAGGACCATTTTTTTCGTGTGGTTCATTGTCGGCCGAAGAGTCCACCCAATACTGGACCCAACACGGAAGCGGCCAACGGTGCTAAGATGGCCCCGAGAAATCCGCCTTTCTGTAACACCTTTTTCTTTTGTGTTTGAGGGACCCGCTTCTGGACAAGGGTACGGAAACCTGTCTTATGCTTGCCCAACTTGGTCTTCTGAGCCGGAGTCAGTGGTACGTTGCCTTTTAACAGGTTGTACCCGATCTCGCACAGACAGCGTACAAGGTCAGGGTCCGCACCGCGTACAATGGTTCGGACCAACTCGGGTGGGGCCGTCTTCAATACACGGAGCGTCGGAGCGTGCTTCCGTACTCGCGCAGACATCATGTACAACTAATGATAGAACCCACAACTCTGCTCTTTTTATCTACTTCAGAGAACAGAGACAAAGTCAGCCATGCTGTGGTATTAATTCTTTTTATTATCCCCATCATCAAACACACACACACCCCAGCTGGGGGCGCCACTGTGGATGTGTTTACATTATTTTTGCATGTACACGTGGTGGGTCTCTCCGAGAAAGATGCCGGTCCGTAGTCGAAGGTGGTCGGGGGTGGCTTGCTTGAGGTCGAAGAGCATATACCCGTGCTGAGGGGTTGTGGCATCTTTGAAGGCTTCCAACGCAAACGGTGTGCGGCCGGGATACATCTGTCTCGCCAGGTGCAGCAGCTGAGTGGTATCTCTCGGGTTTTTGAAGACCACCAGGTAGTGGGCATTTAAGCTGATGTTCCGATGTTCTTTGTTTTTACTGAACAGATTCTGCACAATGTAGATGATGCTGAGCCGTCGATTATGGCTGCCTTTGGTAAAGAGTTGGGTGACCCGCGCATCCGTCTCCGCCATGAGATCATCCAGAACCACCAAGGTGTCGGGTTCCAAATCGGCCAGGTTGGGTAGGCCTTCCACGAACGTGATGTGGGGCATTGCTGCATACGCTGCCTGCCATTCTCCGTAACACCACACGACTCGGGCAATGGGTTGGGTGATCATGCTGTCGGCGTGTTGAAGGAGCTTCCTGACGAAGTGCGTTTTGCCGGAGCCCGTCGGTCCTGCGATGACGCAAGTGAAGGGATGCTGCCACCGAGGGTCCATGGTTCGAGCTGTATGCGCTGTCGTGGTAACCCGCTCTTGTAAATTTGGTACGAGTGAACTGGAGTGGTGGTGGTGGGTACAACGTCGGTCGTGGTTGTCTGTTCACTGCGAGTGACGATGGTGGTGGGTACAACGCCGGTCGTCGTTGTCTGTTCAGTGTGAGGGATGAAATCCGGTGGGTTTTCAAAATCTGCTCCACCGTGTAGTAGTCTTGCTGTGTTTTTACGACAGGCTGTAATTCCGTCTCGTAAAACGTCCCTAGCAACGGTTCCCCTTGAAGATCTTCCAGTTCATAGATTCGCTGCTGTCGGGGTAGGCGTCGTTTAATCAGGAAGTGCTCATCGCTCCAGTTGGGCAAGTAACTTTTCTCAAATTGACCTTTGACTTTACTGATCCGTACAGGGTCCCCGACCTTATACACCGCCTTCGTCGTTCGCTGCGATTGCCTGGGGTACAAGACACGCCGGACTTGGGCTTCATTGCGTTGGGTCACGGTAATGGGGCTCTCTCTATACTCCGGTGATAGGCTCGATTGTAACCACTCACAAGTTTCGGGAGAACATCGATGTACCGCCTTGTATTCTTATAGGTGAAATATTTATACATGCGGCCTTTGAATGTCCTGTTGAACCTTTCCACCACGGAAGCCTTGGTCTCGTTGTACGTATGGAAGAAAACACCTTCTGGGCTTTCAGAAACTGTTGGAACGGTCTGTTAAGGAATTCCGTGCCCTCGTCGGTTTGCAAATACAAAGGTTTGCGCCCGATCTTGAAGATGTCTTTGAACGCCGCTATGAGATTCGCCCCCGTTTTCGTCCGGATGGGTACCACCCACGCATACTTCGATAGGATGTCGATGCACGTCAAGATATACCGATTCCCATCGTTGTGTTTGGCAAAGGCGCTCATGTCGACCAAATCCGCTTGCCACTGGGCATCTATTCCTCCCACAATGACCCGGTTCCGTAGAAAATGGCGACGGACAGATCGATGTAAGGTATAGGTGTCTTGTTTTCTTAACCAGTCTCGGACTTGGGCACGTTGTATCCCCTGGGGTTTGGCCGCTCGATAGAGAGCCGACAATGCACTATAGGCCACCGGACTGTCGGGACTGTAGTATAAGTTATCCAACACCTTCTCCCAGCGCTTCATGGTGACAAATGATGATGGACCCTGGCTCTATCGTTTATTTATAACGGGTATACCTTGGGCCGGAGTTTCTTTCTGATTTTCTTCGTTGGCTTCCACAGTGTCCATGGTAAATGACCAGTCCAACTCGTCTAATGACCGCTTGATAAGTACTTGATCCACATCTACCACGGCATCTTCCAATGCAGACCATAGATCAGAGTGAAGGGTAAAATGCACTGTACCCTCATCTAGCCGAGCCAATTGAGCGAAGAAAGGGCCGCGTCGGATGTACACATCGTGACACAAGTGGATGAGGTCGCCGTCCAGTTCACCAGACAACACCCGTTTGAATTTGGTCAAGCCCTCCCGGGACAGACGAATGTGAGCCGGGCACGGTTGTGTAGGGTCCGCATCACAGATGTCTCCCACCTCCTCCATGATATCGACCGTATCTGCATAAACGTGCAGGAAAACCTCGGGGGTCAAGCTGAGATACGCCAGTATTATATGCTCCGTCATGGTCAGTACGTGAATGGTACCAGATTTGACTGTCTCTCGTATTTATAGGGAGAACCCCGTGAGATCAAAGGATCGGGTGGTCAAAGTCTAGCCGGGTAATCAATGGCATCGTCGTCTGGTTCATTGCTAGACATTTGTTCCTTGGGTTCTGCCGCCGCTTCTCTCAGGGCACGAGCCCACTCCAACTCGTCTGATGACCGCTCGTCCGGTGTAAACAGCTGGTCCACGATAGGCACCACTTCCTCGAAGGCTGTCCACAGATCGGGGTCTAGGGTGAAGCCTCGCGTAGGGTCTTGGTAGCGACCCAGGCTTGGGAAGAAGGGTCCACGGTGTACGTAGATGGCATTGTCTATGTGGATGAGGTGTCTGTCGAGCTCGCCGCTCAACGCCCGTTTAAATTTGGTCCAGCCGTCACGGTGTAGCGTAACCGTGTTCGATACGGTCTCAGCGCGCAACCAGCAAACATCTCCACGGTCTTCCACGAGGGTGACTTTATCTTCATATACGTCTAATCCCACCCGGGGTGTAAGGGGAAGGATGGCTAGTAGAACTGGTGACATAGTTGACCCAATGACGATCGTTGAATGACGCACACTGTGTCTGACCCTCGTATTTATAGTCAGGTCCCACTGTCAATGCCACAGCGCCAGGGTCAATAGGGCACAGACCATGGCTAGGCCAATCAGCCGTCGCTGATTCCGGCGTGAGCGCTCGTGGTCCATAGCCCGAGCATCAAGGATGGCTGTCATAGTCCAGTAGTGGTGAGTGATGGCACACCTCTCCATCGAGTGCACTCTGTCGAGGACCGCTTCTGTGAACTCGTTCAGGATCTGGCCTCGCCCTTCGTTGTCGTCGCCATCTGAAAACATGGACCGAACCACTGCTCGGTAACCCGTGAGCGAATTAACCACGGTGGCATGCTGTAAAATGCGAGTCGAATAGGGACGGGTGTCCGTCATGGCTCTGAAACCGTAGGAATGGAGGTGTAGGATCCAGAGAGACGTGTTTTATAGACTATGTCACACATGCGCGCCTATACGTAGCTCTACGGGTGTAGTCCGTGATACGTACTATTCTGATGGGTTAGTCGAAAAAAGAGAGCAACAACAACAACAAAGATTACAGCGCCGGAGGATCCCCTGGAAAATCTTCTCCACGTCTCATGGTATGGCTCCGGTGAGGCAGGCTCCGGTGAGGCAGGCTCAGGCTGGTGAGGCAGGCTCAGGCTGGTCAGGTCAAGCAGGCCAATGAATGCAGCATTGCCCTAAACATTCCCACTTTTATACACCTACATAGAAGTACCCGGATGTAGGCGCGGACGTAGGCGAAAGCATCCCAGTACCCGGATGTAGGCGCAGACGTGAGCGAGATTCTAGTACCCGTCCATTGGTTCTTTTATCGATCGCTCATTGGCTCTTTTTCTCGACGGATGATTGGTCCAAATGGAACTGCCCATCCTTCCCAGGTTAATTTACAATCCCCTTTTTAGGTTCAAGCTCTGTATATCGATGCCGCAATATTGTTGCCGAACCTTGCCGAAAGGGAGACCTTTTGACCTGGATGTGACCTTTGACCTTTTGACCCGACATTCATCCGCGCACTGCCGGTGATGACGCGCGCGCGCGCGTGCGGTCGGAGAACCCGCGCGCTGCGGCCGGGGCGGGCCGGGCCGGGCCGGGAAAACCCCCACAGACAGGTCAGTACATGCATTCCTATCATGTTTCCAGGTCACACCCCATTCACACAGACCCTCATGCATACCCGCATGCAGGCACAGACGTGAGCGAAATTCTGGCGGGAAAACCCCCCACAGACAGGTCAGTACATGTCCTATCATGTTCCAAGGTCACGCCCCATTCACCCAAACCGAAAGTGACGTCATACCCCTAATTTTACAGGCACCCATCCATGACTGGATGCCCCTCCACGAATGCTTCACTTTGATACCTCACTCGACTCCATCGGACCATTCGTGGCCCACCTAGACCGCAAAAACGTCTATTTCCACACCCGTTTCCCACAATTCCCTGTCTGCGCATGCGCACAATGTGGACAACGGCCGAGACACTACTCCAGGCGGTTGCTCCCTCACATAGGCTTCACATGGATACCTCACTCGACTCCATCGGCCCATTAGTGGCTTGCCTAGGCCCCAGAACGTCTATTTCCAGAAACTCTCTACTGCGCATGCGCAGAATGAGTCAGTTCCACGTCACACCCAGCCCGTTGGAGACTCCCTCACGTATGCTTTACATGGATACCTCACTCGATCCAATCGGCCCAATAGTGGCCTACCTAAACCCCAACACGTCTATTTCTATACTACAGCCAGACTGCGCATGCGCAGACTATTGATAACGAACGACACACTAGCCCAGGCGGATGCTCCCTCACGACAGCTTCAAAATAAGACCTCATACGACACCATAGGATCATTAGGGGCTCACCTAAACCCTAAAACGTCTATTTCAACACCCTTTTCCCAGAATTCCCTGTCTGCGCATGCGCAGAATGTTGACAACGGCCGAGACACTAGTCCAATCGGATGCCCCCTCACACAGGCTTCACATGGATACCTCACTCAACTCGGCTCATTAGTGGCTCACCTAGATCCCAAAACGTCTATTTTCATACCCTTTGTCTATTGCGCATGCGCAGAATGACGGTATTCCGACCCCACATCCACCCAGTGGGATGCCCCCTCACATAGGCTTCACATCGATACCTCACTCGACCCCATCGGTCCATTAGTGGCCGCCCTAGACCCCAAAACGTCTATTTCCATACCCTTTGTCTACCGCGCATGCGCAGAATGATGATATTTCAACCCCACACCCAGTCCAATTAAGATGCGCCTTCACGAATGCTTCACATTGCTACCTCATATGACTCCATCGACCCACTAGTGGCCCACCTAGACCCCGAAACGTCTATTTCCATACCCTTTGTCCACCGCGCATGCGCAGAATGACGATATTTCAACTCCATACCTAGCCCATCAGATGCCCCTTCACGAATGCTTCACATTGATACCTCATACGACCCAATCGGACAATGCAGCGTATTTGACGTCTGGGGACTACTTTTTCTCCGCGGAAGCTTTTTTCCGCGACCGCATCACCGCCAGACCGCATTACCGCGGAGGAATATAGGCCCGTATTCCCATACCGGCATTCCCCGTATAGATGCAAATGTGCGAATCAGGGGAGATAACCAGGATTATTATACCTCACTGCGTATTCGTTTATTTTAATTGGTTGAGACACCATCACGTGATATTCCGCAATTCTCGATGTCTTATGAAAAAACAGCTTGCCAATGTGATGTCCCACGATCTCGCGCCGATATCACACGATCACGCGCTGACGTCACACGGCAGAGGCAATGTCACACGGTCTCGCGCAGTTATCGCCCGTGAACAGACTCTTTCGTAGCATTGTCGTAGCATTGCTGTCATTCCACTGTAATCACGATGACGTGTACAGACGGAAAGCGTTCTACGTTGCCTTGGTTTTCTCTTTACACTGTACGTCTATTTGTATTGTTTATGGGGTTTCTTCGGTATAATAAAACAGATCTTGCATGCTGTGAGGTGTGATATCACGATTTGTCTCGAAGGTGATGTTCAACTCGTGCTTCGCACTCGTTGAACATCACCTTCTCGAGCTGACAAATCTTGATATCACACCTCACAGCATGCAATATCTGTATAATATGTCAAAAATCATCACGGGCATCAAGAGTTACCTCCCTTACCGTAATTTTGAGGGTTCCCGGTTGCGATTTAACATGGACCAACAGATGGCGAAATTTCCCGGTGCCCAAAAAACGTAACTCGAAATACTCCCTCCCTACTACTCACCTGGACAGCTCTCTGTTGCGATTGCAATTTCCTGGATGCTTGTAGGTGTGGACCCGAGAAAACGGATGATGAACACGGACGATAACGAACATGACCGAAGATTGGCATGATCATATGCAGGAATGAGTTTTCATGGGATAGGACCGAACATGGCCGAGGATGCGCCGAACAATTGCGGCTTCTTAAGTTTGGACCCACGGTGACCCACAGATCGTGGGTGAGCAGCATGGGTTTTGTACCATGTGTGTTGCAACCATGTGAAGATTAATTTCCTTTACATGATGGCTGTGCATGGATAGCCTCACATGTCCAGTTAATCATATCGTACTCATTGTTATATCGTCACTATATTGCCGAATACTGCTGAACGCGACTTTAAACCTCAACTGACTCACTCGCTAACAGAATCCCAAGCGCATCAGAAAATGCCCTTACTCTACTACCTCACGACCTTATAGCTCAACATGCACACCGCCACAGCCTTATTCTGTACCACGAAAGCTTCAATACGACACCATGAACGCCACACTGGAACCCATGATGACCCATTGATCGTCTAAACACTCTCATGCGCATCCAGAAATTCGCTTTCTCTACTAATCCTCGACTGCGCATGCGCACCATGACATCACCGCTCAAGGTGGATACCATCTCAGTCATATTTTACGCCACGAGAGCTTCAACACGACACCATGTTCGCCACATTTCCCATGGTGGCTCATATATTGCCCAAACATTCCCATGCGCATCCAAAAATGCCCTTTCTCTGCGCTTTCTTTACTACTGATGACTTCGCAATCACGTGAAATCTTCTCTGGAGTCACTCCTGGACACTCGCTTTATCAAGCCTCCATCCGTTTTCCGCTTTTTACGAACAGCTCCAAATCTAATCTCAACCACAGGCAACAAAAATGTTATAAGCTTTTACATTATTATGCGAGCACTGTATGCCACACAATTGTCAACCATGCCGTTATATATTTCACTTATGTCATAAATAACATCAGTACTGCACTAAATCAAGAAAAACGCAAACGAACTATTTTTAGGTGGAGCAGTTTTACAAACTCTATGGAGTTGTGACGCGGCTCAGCAACTCAAAGGCGGACTTTTCATTAAAAAAAAATGAGGGGGATGGGCGTGGTAGGTATCTATGACTACAACATGAAAAATAGATCCGGAACGTTCTTTCATTCATGCATTATCTAACACGAGTTGATGTTCCATGACAATAAAATGGAATGATACGAACTGTTCCTTCCGTTCTGTATGTTTACTACGGTGGGGCAGAGATCATTCCTTAGCCGTTGACGGAAGGTATATGCAACCGAAGCCAGGAGATTGCTGGACACCCTCACATCAAGGGTCAAAGTCAGATTACTTTTATATACTTCTCCGTCTGTTGCATGACCAGTGAACACTCATTGAAAGAGATTAGACTTACGACTTTGTGAATATATTTCAGCATAAATTTAGCTAATTATCTTGGTATCACCAAATCTCGTTTTCATAAACTCCCTAAATATCAGATTCAGAATTCAAACTCCAATATCTTTGAAACCGTGTGGAGGATCTATATGCCGTAAACAGCTACTTATTCAGGATCAACAATACTCAACTCTGTAACTACATAATTGGTTTGGACGTAAATACACGATCTACTGCCTTCCACAAATGCTTCATGGATTTGAAATCTGAGGACCTTGTGGTTTTAACATAATGGTTTTGAAGGAAATCCAACAACATTCGCCGCTGCATGACTGAATACAAAAAATATATTTACGGTGTCTGAATACAAAAATGATGTTCACTTCTGAAATGCGGATAGTGGCATTTTTTTAAAGATAAGATAGATTATCCATAAAATTGTATTGGAATCCACGAATTGGCGTAAGAGCCGTTATGCTTCTACAGGGCCGACACAAGACGTCCACTGCAACGATCGATGTTGAGTTAAATTGGACTTCTTCGATCGTCATTTCTTCTATCCTCCTTAAGTTGTTAGATTGTTGGGGAGAAATTTTGTTTAAAAATCAACCGATTTACCTGAACCAAACATCAAAGAACAGATATTCGAGCAGCCTGTCCTTGTACTTATGTAAATGGGTGTTCAAACTATTCTATTAAAGCAATTGGGATTGCTTTTTGGTAGAATGAGACCATTCTTAATGTATGGGTTACAATATATACACTTGCGCAAAATTTGAGCACCACCCTATTTCATCTACAGTTCAAGATCAACAGAGTCAATTGTCTGTATTGTGAGGTTCCTAGCTGTCACTCTGAGACGTAATATGTCCCCCAAGTGCTCAAGGGGATTCAGATCAGGGCTTTACGATGGTCATGGCAAAATGGGGTGGTGCTTAACTTTTGCGCAGGTGCATATTGCGACAAACATAGGGCCTACAGTGGCGTTTTATGCCAACAAGTTAAACTCGAAGGAGAAAACAGCACAACAAGGAACTCTAAATGGGTGAAATATGGTGCTAAACAGTTTTTAACTTCAAAATGACTAACACCGTTTCTCTCTTCGGGGAAAAAACATTATTTCAGTCGCGCTGACATTCCCGTGAATTTGCATAAAATAAGGATATGTCATCTGAAATAGTACACTATTCGAATACAAATGCGAATAGATTATCGACCGAAGCCCTTGAACAGTCATTACGTTATTTGTGAACCGTGGGAATTAATACTCAAGAATCAATCTGGTTCTTCAGAACTAGATTATTCTGGCCAATTTTTTTTTTTTCGAGAATTCATCAACTGTTGTGGCCGAGACTGTATAAGCGTACACGGTAAACATGGCGTTTACAGATTAAACAGATTTACAGATGTTCAGGATGTGAACGCGAAATGGATAATATAATATTCTTAGAATAGTGTTCTAACACGATTAAAATTCGAACGCTGATCTAAACATGTAACAAAAGTGAGCACATTCATTTGAATCTATATACGCTATGTTCACAGTGTAGGAAGTCCTAATTTTCACATATTACTAGTACTTCGAAATTTTAACTCACGAACTTTTCAGACGAAAGTTTGACATGCGTTTTGAAGTCACACTCTGCCCCGCCCCCTGTGCTATAGGATGTTTTCTGAGACATAACAAACAGGGAAGACATTGCTTTGAGTTCATGAACACAGTTTTACTTTCTTTGATAGGTATTTCGGCGTATATAACGCAATGCTATTCTATGGATAACGAGTTCTTTATTGCTGTGGAGCTGACGTTTCGTCGGAGATACTCCCAACGTCAGCTCCACAGCAATACAAAATTTGTTATCCATAGAATAGCCTTGTTACAATTTTTTTTTCAGACATTTTTCATAGCTTTTTCATAATCACCATTCCATCACTGACTGTTTTGTACTGTACTGCATAAGGCGAGAGCATTTCACCTATGATTTTCGGCTGAAATAGACAAACATTACCATTTCCACCACGCAAATCAAATTGTCCCTCATCCGCAATAAGTAAGCTCATTTGGATGAACTTTTGAGTTATGTTTTGCATTTCAAAAGAAAGGTTTGTTCGGTCGAGATCACTGTCATGTAACTTAGCAGTAGTAAATACGATTTATATTTCCAAAACAATTTTAAATATCACAAATTATCAAACCAGCTTTGAAAATGTCAGTCAAAGAGTTGCGTACATGAAAAATGATAGTCGTGAACATCAGGCTTTTGGTGTTTATTGATCCTGTTGTTGTTCGTCCTCCCCTTCTTCCTCGTCAAACTCGCCCTCCTCCTCGGCCGTGGCGTCTTGGTATTGCTGGTACTCGGACACTAAGTCGTTCATGTTTGATTCAGCCTCTGTGAACTCCATCTCGTCCATGCCCTCACCCGTGTACCAATGTAAGAAAGCTTTACGCCGGAACATGGCCGTGAACTGCTCAGATATACGCTTGAAGAGCTCCTGAATGGCCGTGCTGTTGCCGATGAACGTGCCCGACATCTTCAGCCCGCGCGGTGGAATGTCACAAACAGCGGTTTTCACGTTGTTTGGGATCCATTCCACGAAGTAACTGCTGTTCTTATTTTGCACGTTCAGCATCTGTTCATCGACCTCCTTCATGGACATTCGGCCACGGAACATGGCGGCCACGGTTAGGTAACGGCCATGACGGGGATCACAGGCGGCCATCATGTTCTTGGCGTCGAACATCTGCTGGGTAAGTTCTGGGACGGTCAGGGCGCGGTACTGCTGGCTCCCTCTGGAGGTAAGGGGAGCGAAACCAGGCATGAAGAAATGCAGACGAGGGAAGGGGACCATGTTGACGGCCAGTTTACGGAGATCTGCGTTGAGTTGACCAGGGAATCGTAGACATGTGGTCACACCGGACATGGTGGCCGACACTAGATGGTTCAAGTCACCATAGGTTGGGGTGGTCAGCTTCAGGGTCCGGAAGCATATGTCGTAGAGAGCCTCGTTATCGATACAGAATGTCTCGTCTGTATTCTCGACCAACTGATGGACGGACAGGGTGGCATTGTATGGTTCAACCACTGTATCGGATACCTAAAGTACAAACGAGAATTTCTTTACATTTGACTTAATATTTGACAGTAGGCCTACATTTGTACGATTTCATTCTTAAAATTGGAGTTATCTATATCCCATCGAGTTCCGGTTATCAGATGAAAATGGAACAGAAATTTTGAGCGTGGTGGCTCATTGCTCAACCAGATTGTTAAATTCGTTCTGTAATTTATTACGACAGTTTCTTCTGATTTAAGCATTGGCTAAAATAAAATTTAAAATGTATGAACGGTTAAAAGTTTAACAATTTAAATGTGCATCTAAGGTATAGTTATATTTGTCCGGTTGTTTCTGGTGAATATGCCGCCTTATACACGACAAACGGTTTATAGAAGTATTCTGTGGGTCGAACAAGCCATAATAAAAAGAAAATACGCGAACATGATGTTTCCCTCTTCTTACCTTAGGTGAGGGTACGACAGAGAAGGTGTTCATGATTCTGTCTGGGTACTCCTCCCGGATCTTGCTGATCAACAGGGTACCCATACCAGAGCCGGTGCCGCCACCTAGCGAGTGGGTCAGTTGAAAGCCTTGGAGACAGTCACAGCTCTCGGCTTCTTTACGGACCACATCGAGCACGGAGTCGACCAGCTCAGCTCCCTCGGTGTAGTGACCCTTAGCCCAGTTGTTACCGGCTCCACTCTGACCGAACACAAAGTTATCCGGTCTGAAGATCTGACCGAAAGGACCGGACCTGACCGAATCCATGGTACCTGGCTCCAAGTCGACCAGCACGGCCCTAGGTACATATTTACCGCCTGAAACGGGTGAGTAAGAAAATATTTAGATGTCATTTTGTTGCCATTACAATAAACCATCAAGACAAGCGAACATCCTTGGTGAGGAGCGGACAAAACGGCAATGGACAAAATGGTAACGGACACAACGGCAAAGAGACAAAATGGCAAACAGATAAAAAGGCAAACGTACAAATCGACAAACGAACAAATCGGCAACGGATGAAATGCCAATGGACAAAATGCAATATTTTTTTCAAGCGATTTGAATGGGCAAACGAATATATCTATTTTCCACACCATTGCATGCATTGCTATAGAAGGATTGACAGGTTCATATCACATTTATTTATGCATTAGAATATTCTACCAATGAATATTCTACCAACAAATTGTCAGTATACACTCGTACCTGTGGCCTCATTAAAGTAGACGTTGATTCTCTCTAGTTGGAGGTCCGAGTCCCCGTGGTAGGTACCTGTCGGATCGATGCCATGTTCGTCAGAAATTACCTCCCAGAACTGAAAACCAAGAACAAACAAACAGGTCTTAAAACACATGGTGACAACATAATATCTTTTGTGGGTGAATTTGATTTGACGTCGCTTTCAGTCATATTACGAAGTTTGGGCCCTATTCCTTTTTACACCTGGGAACCCCACGGGTAGGGTCCTATTCATTTTTACGCCCGGAAAACCATATATGTGTGTATTCCAACCCTGACAGTTCATGTTATTTATGATATAACTATGGTGGCCGAGAGGGGCCATCGAACTTCGCCCTTGAAACATTTTGGGCGAAGTCGTGATAATGCGTAAACGCGATAATGCGAGGCGATAATGCGAAGTCGCGATATTGCGAAATATCGCGTTATAATTGCGCGATAATGAGCCATATTTCGCAATATCGCAATATCGCTTATTATAACGACTTCGCATTATCACTTCGCATTTTCGCGTCTATCGCATCGCGTTTTCGCACTATCGCGACTTCGCCCAAAACGTTTCAAGGGCGAAGTTCGATGGCTCCTCTCGGCCATCATATTTAACATTGACACTCTACATTACATGAATCTCAATCCCCGTTTTCCTGGTTGTTAATTCAAGGAATTCAAACAATTTCTCGCTCAGCACGAACCGTGACAATAAGTTATTTTAGCATTCGCTATTTCACAAAGCTTTTGTAGCATCGAGGAGATTGCCTAAGGCAACAACAACAACAACAACAGTTTGTGCAATATTTGATTAACTTTTCGATTTCTACTGAACTTCGTTAAAAATAATACTGATATGGATGATATACATGTAGAGAGAGAGAGAGAGAGAGAGAGAGAGAGAATTAAGGTTTTAACGTCGCGTTCAGCATGTAGACGGAAAATATACATATATATGCTGGTATAGTAATTCGATGCAGGTCAAGTATTCATGTTTATTAGGCCTTTATGACTGTGTGTTTTAGCTTATACTCTTTTCCCATTGGGTCATTCGCCGTCAAGTGGCTGTCGATACTTTCCCGTATCGACCTCATAGCGGGTCCGTAAATATGATATTGACCCGGTCTAGTTTTACTGCAATGGCGCGACGTGTGTGTGCGTGGATCTTCTCGGCCAAAGCAAATAACCGTTGCATTAGCCGTCCGTTTACACCTAGCTAAATAATATATAGCCCTCATACTAGAGGGCTATATATTATTTAGCTAGTTTACACCCTGACTGACAGCAGGCTCGAATCGTGGAGTTAAATGCAAAATGTCTGTTATATTCTATACCAGTTTTCACCAATATAACGAGCGGATATGAGACGTTCGAGAGGGTGCCCCCAATACCATTTCCCCCCCAGTCACTCCCCTCCCCCAAACCATTTCCCCCCCCCCCAAATTTCGAGTCACTTCCCCCCCAGTTTTGCCATTTCCCCCCCTAAAAAAATATGATATTCTATGGTACACATATGTATACCTGGCATTACTTGTCAAATAATATGAACCTTCAGTTTATTGTATAACAAATAATTTGTTATTTGAGATATATTGTTACATTTTACATGCGAGTCATGTTGTGAAAAATTCGTTTTCAAAGGTAAAGCTGTAGGCCTATCTACTAATGTTCAGTGATTAATCCCAACAACCATAATGTTCTTTTGTGAGGCAATTTCTTTGAAGTGCTCATGGCTTGTCTTTGTAAGACAATTGATCAATGATCAGACATTTGCAGATTAGCATGCACCAACAGTAACGGTTTAGTGGCTTGATGGATTATTTTTTGGGGAAATTGAAGAATAGTTGATTTCTCACCTTTAACAAAGCAGTTTAACGCTTCTCCTGGGTCAATACTTATATAAGATGATATATTTCATAGGAGTTCATTACTTCAATGCCACCAAATTTTTGAAGATAAAAGTGAATATGAATATCTAAAGAAAAACTGGGAAAACTCCGCCCCCTCGGCTACACCGTAAATAACATTTTCCAAGAACACGAAATACCCATCGCACACACATCTGCGACAGAGACAAAATTCGAGCTAGCAACACGCACTAACAACGACTGTGAGGGATGGCATCGGAGGTTGAACACCAGAGCCAATGGTGTACATTTGCCCTTCTACATCCTCGTACCTCTCTTCCATACCGAGGCATTCCAGCTGCCCCTACAGATCCTCCTTGTTGGTGAGAAGAAACTTAGTCGCTATCAGCGGCTGTCCACAAGATCGAAACAGGCCAAGCTCTTCGAGCTGCGGGCAGACTACAGGGATGAAGATGTGGCCCTGAGTCAGCCACTACGGGAATGTGCGAATATCAACGCCCCCACCACTGGTCCCCAATGATCAACATGAACCACTATGAACAATGAGCAGAAAATATTGCTAAATGTAATATTTTATATCTGAATTGCCTCATTGATCAGTGCTAGTGTCATGGTACTTATGCAATAAATTGAAGGTGCATATTATGATTCAACAACTGTGTCTGTCTTCTTCTTTTGTATTCCCCCCTGAGAACATTGCCAAACTAATTGACACTAATGTCGAGTATGCATATGTGTTCCATAGAATATCATATTTTTTAGGGGGGGAATGGCAAAACTGGGGGGGAAGTGACTCAAAATTTTGGGGGGGAAATGTCTTTTTTGGGGGGGGGGGGAAATGGTTTGAGGGGGAAGTGTCTAGCATTCGTTCGAGACATATAATAAACAATTACAGTATTATGATATTTGTCAATATATGTGGTTTTGTGGACCTGGGAAAGGGCAACGATTTGGTGTGATACTTAAATATAATCGAGAAAGGGCCTTCTGCAAGTCGTAGGCCTATTGTCATGTTTATGTCACAGGGGCTTGTTGTTGGTGGGTTATTAATTATGATATTAATATTTATATATACTCTCCTCTTAATATCATAATTAATAACCGACCAACAACAAGCCCCTGTGGTTTATGTCCAGGATAACAAGTTTTCATTGGGAGGTCTTACACCAAAACCTTGCCTGGGAAAGCATAAAATGACTGTAGGCCTATCATATTTTATACGTAGATATCTTGCTAAAAGTGTTCAACACGGTGCGTATTTCTTACCTTAGCCCCAATCTGGTTTCCGCACTGACCGGCCTGCAAATGTACGATCTCCCTCATGGTGAAATTTGTAGTTTGTGAAATCGAGAACGACTGAAGAGTGCTAATGTTAGGTCCTGGGAGTGGCAACGGTTAATATAGCTGTATATTCGTCGTCATGGAAGCAAACAGTTACCTTGCGTCAACACTATCGACCATAATTACCGTATTGTCACGGGCGAGTGAGAGACACACACAAAAGGGGCAGGTCTATTTTGCCTAGGTACGGCGGGTTTGTGTTCTGGCAACCGAGTGCGGAAAACAGCATGGATTCGGATTAATTGGCTAAAATCTCTGAACCGAGGCCTTTCACGCATCGTATACAATCTTAAGGTTGTACAGACATGTCTGTTGGGTCTTCGAGATATACAAGGTCACAAATTCACGTAATTGCGGTATCGGGGAAATCTACCTTCTATTCGATCAATATTGAAGTACATGTATAAATGAGATATACAGGGAAAACCAGTTCTTAATAAGCTTTCAAGGGGCTGGACCATGTTTTGTTGCAACGTGTTTGCAGTCGCGCTTAAAAAAGTTTAATATCTTGAAATCGTCCTGTCAAACCATTCTGAAACTTCATACATCTGTTATTCAGCTTGCTGTTAGGCAAAATTTATGCAAAAATGATCGCGATTTTGACAATTCTTCTTTAAAGCGGGATAGTATTGACTCTCGTAATCACCTGTTTGAAATAAATTGCGGAAAGTTGCTGAAAATCAAAATCAAAATTTTCATTTTAAATCAATTGTATACTGTTATATTTCTTTTAAGTTTAGAAGATTCAATATTTTAGACCCCTGCGTTACATGAAATATTTCTCAGTGACCAAATTTGAAGAAAAAATATATTGTGTGATTCACATTCCAACGGAAGCATTTGACTTTGAACTTAGCAAAACTCATCAAACCTGATGGAATTACTAATTACTACTATATATAGGAAATAAAATAAAGCAAGTTCATAACATTTTAGAATGAAAGTAAATTTCGCCATTTGATTACTATACTGTCCTTGTATGCCCTGACAAAAGTGTCCCAGTCCGCCCCGGGTGCATAATTTATTCAGTTTTGTGAAAAACCCAACAACATACATCTGAGATAATAACTCAGTGCAATTTAACGGTGCGTTTATCCACCCTCTATCAATAGTACCAAAACAGTTATGAAGTACCGTGGAAAACTTGATATAACAAAATACATGTATACATGTATACATGTAATCCTCAGCCCTGAAGATTTACTTGGACTGTTCCAAAACAGTTTTTTGCTCCTATTTTTTTTTTACCGCTGATAGTTTTTACTTTTAATCAATATAGATGTTGTTTGGGGATGGTAGCTTTCTGTTGATAATAATGTAATGTGATTCCTATTCTTAACATAGGAGTTAGATGGCTTGTCTCACTGTACCCCATCGTTCCAACGCGCGTTTCAATCTAGGCAGCTCAAACTAACTGTGGCAGCTATGTGCATTAGCCGTTTAGAGTACGATGACTGTACGCCAATCGCCCCTATAGTATAGTAAAGTGGTCGATAATTTTGGTATCCGTTATATAGAAATGGATTTATAATTGATTAAATGTGCTTCCTGACATATTTTGCTATTATTGAGACCAAAGTTATATTTTCACACAATATATTAAGAAGTTAGATTATGTGAAAGAGCCGAGAATGGTTTTGGTATGAGGTGTCATATTTTTGCTATATTTGAAAATCTTCCCTATAAATAACTCAAAAATACCAAACTACACAGCCAGAGAAAAGTTGATACTCATCACCCTAAAATGGTGATGACAACATCATCCTAAAAAAGGTGATCATGCAGTTAGAACCATCATGCACCCTTTTCCACCACCACCTTAAAAGGGTGATGGCTATCTCCATATAGTGTGATCAGCAATGAGTGCAAATGTTAGGTCAACACCATAAAAGGGTGACGATCATCACCCTAAAATGGTGACGACATTGGTCACCATCCTTTCTCATCACCTTTAAAGGATGATGACCAGACATCATCACCATAAAAAGGGTGATAGGCCATCACCGTTTTCTGGCTGTGTAGGTCAGGAAATAAATTTTGATCAATCATATAATGTTTTCGAGGCTGATATTTTAGTTTTGAATCGATAAAAAATAATTTTCATTACTGACAATCTCAAGGGAGTTTTTCGTATATAAACATCACATATCCTTAGTTATCATATCATCTGGCTGTATCTCATGTCTCCATAATGAAGGAGTGAGTTATTATTAGGTAAAATTGGATATTTTCAAAGGCATCCTAATTAAAACAAAATTTGATTAGTTTTGCATACCATTGCAATAATGTTTTTATGCGCAAATTTCAGCCCGCTACGATTTGTCGATTTCGTGAAATTGAACATTTTGTAGCAGACAAGAACAGAAAACATGACAGGTAATACTGACCAAGTTTCTTAAACATAGAGCTTTGCCGAACCTGCCATGCGAAACAGTGTATACTATGCTATATGAATTTAATTAAAATCATTTCCACTGTGTGAACGGAGTTCACTGCAGTGCAAATGAAGCTCTTTTATACCATTTCATTGAGGTCAAGCTGAAGATTTTGATTATCCGTCACAGTTGGTTATATCAATATCTGATAATACCACGATCGAATGCACCTTTAGTGCATGAGAAATTGATATTTGGGATATGACACTAATATATATTGGAATATATGAAAAAAACATTGACGTGTTTATATTAAGGGTTTTACATCAATTAATGTATTTCAAAAAACCCCTCAAAGTTTGCTACTTTCTCGGTGTATTCCCTTTGAAAACTTGCTGCAAATAATTAGTCGGTAACATGAAAATATGCTTCAAATAATAAAACTTCATTTCAGGATCGTACTTTTTAAAAATTTCGTTAATTTAAAAATCTCATAGTTTCGGCAGAAAAAAAAACGATTTTGTGAATAACTTCTGCAACACAATTTGACTGCTGATGAAATTCTTCAAGGCATAGTCAGTATAGTTGCAAGGATTCCACGTGAGAAAATGAAGATAAAAATAGAGTGTTTGCCAGAATTCACGCATAGTCACTTCTCTGGATAAAAAAAAGCAGCGTTTCAGGACTTGTTTGCAAATTATAGAATTAGAGAATCCCAGGATTTTAAGCGGCATTATACGGATAAGTTTTCATCTAAAACATTCAGTTTACTACCGGAATTATGAAATATTTCATAAAAAACGCTCATTTGGGAAGGTATGGGTTGGCCTTAACTTGTTAACTGTTTTCCTTACCAGGGCTCCCAGACTGAACACTTTTCGTCTTGGCAACGGTATATGTCTTGTACACTGTACGTCAATATTGGTTAAAATATTAAATAAGACAGATTCATTTCAGATTCCTTTACTCGGTGGATATAAACGAATCTGAATTCAGTCCACGTATATGACTTTGATGGAAGTACGCTGAAAAACATAAGTGTGTTTATTGTCACTCATAAGTGAATAAACCACTTGAATCCCCAGCAATTTAAATTTACATTTCCTGGGTGTACATATACTCATTCTTGTGAGTAATTTTTACACGCCTGCCTGTCGGAGGAGAGTGATTTTTCTTTGGGCATGTGTACATTCATAATCCGACGGGTGCAACGGTGACACCCTTGGGCATTTTGTCTTGGACACGCCCATTTTATTATATTATGTCGTAATTAGGCCAAACTTGGAACAAAATATATAAACCTCTCAAGTTTGGTATCAGATTGAAGCAAATGACGTGCACAAGGCTGAAATGTTTGTTAGGATTGAATATTGCATCATGCGAAGTCATTTTGGGGTCAATTAATTTCGCATTGAGTTAAACAGTCTCATTAACCCTATACCAGCCATGCCAGCATTATTCCTAATCAAACTTTCCATGCTATCATGGAAATGAAAACAATGTAGACCTAACAGTCCGATATTTTATAGCAAATCTTAATGGGGTCCTTTTCACCTAATTTGCATGGCCATCAGTGCAGAGGATCATGGGTAAATTCAACATGGCGGCCATGGCGGTGTGACTGAGAAGTTGCGTTTTCTTCATCTTTTCCATATAAGTACCCCAAAATGTCGCACATACTGCAGACATATATCATTAAAATTGAACATTATATCAAGTAAGGTAAATTTACGGTCAATCAATCCTATTCGGCCTGAAAAATGAGGTGTGTCACAGACAGAATAGGGGAAGGGACCGATATCCTTCCATAGAGAACCTTCATGGTCGTCATTCGATTTTCTCATGCATGTAGGATACCAAAATTAAGCTACAAAGTTCCAGCTCTTCAGTCTACAGCATTTCAGTAAACCATGAAACGTTCATAGGGGATGGTGTCATGCTAGGCATAAGATCCCATATATGTTCAGCGGTTCAAACACGGAATAAAGGATTCAATATATGGCCAAATTACGGAACATTTGTCTACTCAGGTAGTCGGGATTTCAGCTCGCCTTACTGGATAAAAAGGCACTGCAAATGGGTCCGTGTAACCTTGCACAGTTCAATTTTCATTCTCGTTTTTGGTTTCTCAAAATCAAAAATTAAAAATTGACTGTCAAATTTCAATGTTTGATTTTGAGAAACCAAATCGAAAAACGAAAATTGAAAATTGACTGTCAAATTTTAATTTTTGATTTTGAGAAACCGAAAACAAAATGGATGGATATTTGTTCAGTTGCTTCATTTCAAATTTGCTCGTCGCAAATTGTAAAAGATAATTGACAACTGATCATCTTAAAAACTGAAACAACTGTCACATAAAGGGTCAACTCCTCTGCATTGCTGGTGGAGGTTGACTGTTGGCCAATAGTGACCCGGAGAGAAAAGCCAGATATGGCATGATCGATAACGATGATATGGTTGAAAATAACAATGCTGTTTCACTCATATATATATGTATAGACAGAGAGTTGTCCCTATATAGCCAAAAAGAATAAATGTCCTCTGGCGTCCTGTACAGTTTAATTTACGTGCATGTGTATATGTGGGTGAAAAAGAAACAAAAAAAAAACAAAAAAGCAAAACAAATAGCCTTCTTGACTTTCTTCATCATTATATTCCGACTGCAATTTCGAACTTTACGTTCTTTTTCAAGGAATATTGTACAGTTGCAATGACGTGATTTATATACCGTAACGTGTGTACGTTGTCACTAAACAACACATCCATGGTTACACAAGTTAAAACATGCTAATCTTGTCCATAGACTTTCTGTACATTATTAAGCTATACACGTATGGGTGTATATATATATGTTTTGACACCAGTGAATAGTGATAGGTAAATATACGAGTCAGGTATATAAAATCACCGTAACTGGAACAAAGCATAGATTAGAGCGTTACCACAAGCATGTCCATTGTTTGACTGTGTGCGTGCGTGTTTGTGGGTACCGGTGCGAGTGTGTCTTTTTTTGTTTGCCAAAGCCGTCTGGACATTAAACTAAGGAAGCGTCTAGCGGCCATAGTGAAATTTTTTTTTAAACCGGTATCTCGAAATTACTCGTTAGCTGTATCGTAATTACGCGTTAGCTATCCCGTAATTACGTATTATCAATCTCGTAATTACGCGTTAGCTATCTCGTAATTACGCGTTAATATATTGTGATTACTTGTTAGCTATCTCGTAATTACGCGTTAGCTGGAAGCGTCTAGGGGCCATGGTGAAAAAAGTCTAAGTCGGTATCTCGTAATTACGCGTTAGCTATCTCGTAATTACGCGTTAGCTATCTCGTAAATACGCGTTAGCTATCTCGAAATTACGCCTTAGTTATCTCGTAATTACGTGTTAGCCATCTCGTAATTACGACTTAGCCATCTCGTAATTACGGCTTAGCCATCTCGTAATTACAAGTTAGCTATAGAGAATAGTGTAGAGGGTACAAATTTCTTAGTATGGCAGGGATGGTGGGGTGTCACTTCTGGTCCAAAATGGCGGCCGATGTTAGAGGTCACCTCCAGCGATGACGTTACGTCCGGCGATACGTCATTTGCTGTCCGAGGAGTAGTATAGAAACTGGTGACACGGTGGACGCCCTAAGTGGACGACCTGGTCCACGGCTCAGTAGATTAAAAGTCAAACCATAATGGCGGCATAAGGTCAAATGTCTAGCCAGTGGGTATTATAGAAAGGGCGAATAAGGCCGAATAGAGCACAGATCAAGAGCTGTGTGAATGACGGAGAACCAATGGGGTTAGAAACATGGAAGTTTCACTAAAAGGAAGCCTTGGAGACTGGCATTCCGCGGTTTGTCTATGATGCACGAAAAATGCGTATTTAAAACTCTGAATGCGAGCTTTCCCATTCAAAATGTTTCAACATTTCTAGAAATATCCTTAAAAAGTAACAAAATTGGTCATAATTGAAAAAAAAACCCTGCACAAATCTGTTGCCCTACCTTGTTATAAAAACATTGTTGAAGGTGTCTATCAAGGTGAAAGAGGGAATTTGTACAGCCTGAGTTATGCCCCTTATTAAGTGCTTCAAAATCGTAGTTTATTTACATGGAAAATCTGACTGAAATCGGGTAGGCTGCCCCATGATTATTTTTTTCATTCAATCTAGGCATCGATACGGGCAACACAAAATATATGTTTAATTGAAATCGCAGTTACAGATTTTTTTCTGGAAATCCGGCCGAATATGACCAATTTGGCTACATTTTAAGGGTATTTATAAAAATATTGAAACAGTTTGAATGGGAAAGCTCGCGTTTTAAATACGCAATTTTCGTGCATCATAGAATAAACTGCAAAATGCCAGGGTCCAAGGCTTCCGTTTAGTGAAACTTCCAGGATTCTAACCTCATTGGTTCTCCGTCATTCACACAGCTCCTGATCTGCCCTCTATTCTGCCTCATTCGCCTTTTCTATAATACTCATTTGCTAGACCTTTGACCTTGGACCTACTGAACCGTGGACCAGGTGCCCGACTTAGGGCATCCACCGTGTCACCACTTTCTATACTACTCCTCGGACAGGAAATGAGGTATTGCCGGACATAACTTCATCGCGGGAAGTCACCTTTAACATCGGCCGCCAATTTGGAACGGAAGTGATTTTGCCACCTCACCACCCCCTGTTATAATTAGACATTTGCACTCTCTACACTATTCGCTATAACTAACTTGTAATTACGAGATAGCCAAGTTGTAATTACGAGATAGCTAAATCGTAATTACGAGATAACTAACGCGAAATTACGAGATAGCTAATGCGCAATTACGAGATACAGGTTCAGAATTTCTTTTTTCACCATGATCCCTAGACGCTTCCAGGTAATGCGCAATTACGAGATACAGGTTTAGAATTTCTTTTTTCACCATGATCCCTAGACGCTTTAACGCGTAATTACGAGATAGCTAACACGTAATTACCACTAAGCTATCACGTAAGTACAAGTTACCGGTTTGGATTTTTTTTCTCACCATGGCCCCTATACGCTTCCGCACTAAACAGCTATAACCCTTGCGGGGTTATTTATGTATTTATTTCGCATGGTAATACTACCAAATTCGTTTAAAGTGGCATTTCACAAAATCGTAATTTAGTGGAATGTGTAAGGATACGTATATATTTATGTTATATGTTTTAAAACCATAAACCCAGACCCCCATAACCACCCGGGCATTGTAAAAGGGAGTTGTAAATTCGTGGTTGGAATTCCTTAAATAAATGCCCAGTGGTATTCTCCAGGGCTTACAAAACAAAATTGAAGCATTTGCTAGATCCTGTGTAAAATGTAACGATGTTAACCAGCGTCACAAAAAATTATCGCATAAAACAGGGCTATACCACCAAGCGCTTACAACCAAAGTTTATCAAATTTGGCGATACATATCGCATGCTGATAGAAAATACGAGCATAGCGTGCAACACCTATAAAAAAAAAAAAAAAAAAAAAAAAAGTTTGTCCCTCGCATTTAAGATGTTGTGCATTTAGCTCTGGGATGTTCCTTGACGATTATGGAATTTGACGTTACAAAATTATCCCCATCATCTTCTGATGGATCATCGCTCCAGAATTTTGTGTACGGTTCCACGAAACTTACGGATACATACGGAAACATCTCAGAATATGCTCAGGCCACTGTATTCATGTCTATCGCGTATGGGGTACATGCAGTTCCGGTATGGTTTCATGAATAAATAGCTTGCATGTGAGTAGTATAGAAACGGTATTTGACCCCATTTTAAGTGCACTTTGGGGTCAATACACGGTCAGCGATCCTTCCTTTCAAAGGAGTCATTACGCGGTCAGCGGTTCTTCCTTTCAAAGGGGTCAATACGCGGTCAGCGCTCCTTCCTTTCAAAGGGGCCAATACGCGGTCAGCGGTCCTTCCTTTCAAAGGGTCAATACGCGGTCAACTTTGACCCCTGCGCACCATTATTATCCGGTATTGTGCGCATGCGCAGGGGACAAAGGTAACTTCCGGTCAAGGATCGCTGACCCCGTATTGACCCATTTGAAAAGAAAGATCGATGACCGCGTACTGACCCCTTTGAAAGGAAGGGCGGCTGACCGCGTATTGACTCCTTTGAAAGGAAGGACCGCTGACCGCGTATTGACACCAAAGTGCACTTAAAAGGTGGTCAAATGCCCTTTCTATACGACTCATGTGTATGATATTTCTAGCTGTATTAAATGAACTGTTTTCCGAACCGCTCTTCCATAACAAACAAATAATCTTTCCATTCTTGATAAGAAAGTCGAGAGGGGAACACGATATTTTGTCACATCTTATTTTCTTAGGGAACTTATCGTTATTGAGTTGTTCACCATCTGTGTTACCAAGTCCGTCTTATGAGCCGAATGATCCAACAGCTGGTGTAATGACCCAACACTTGTTTATCCTATCTGGGCTGGGATATTGGTTTAAATATATTATATTTCACACCAAAGTAATTCATCTCTCCTCTCCTGCTTCCATAGACTACAGTAATTTATTCCTCATCTCTGATAGCATCCCTACTTCTTTGCTTCCACAATAATATTTATCTCTGCATCCCAGCTTCCATAATTTCTCGCTCATCACCGGAAGTGGATATAGCGGAAGTGATGTCATGACCGGAAGTGGATAAACCGGAAGTCATATCATGACCGGAGGTGGATAAACGGGAGTAACTTCACCGCCGTAAGTGGATAAACCGGTAGTGACGTCATGATCGGATGTGGATAAATCGGAAGCGAACTCATGACTGGATGTGGATAAACCGGAAGTGACCCGAGTCATGACCGGGTGTGGATCGATTGGAAATGACGTCATGATTGGTGGACCCACCGGAAGTGACTTCATGACCGGATGTGGATATAGCGGAAGTGATGTCATGACCGGAAGTGGATAAACCGGAAGTCATATCATGACCGGAGGTGGATAAACGGGAGTAACTTCACCGCCGTAAGTGGATAAACCGGTAGTGACGTCATGATCGGATGTGGATAAATCGGAAGCGAACTCATGACTGGATGTGGATAAACCGGAAGTGACCCGAGTCATGACCGGGTGTGGATCGATTGGAAATGACGTCATGATTGGTGGACCCACCGGAAGTGACTTCATGACCGGATGTGGATAGACTGAAATCGAAGTCATGACTGGGTGTGGATAGACCGAATATGACGTCATGACCGGGTGCGGATAGACCGGAAGTGACATCATGATTGGTGTGGTTAGACGGAAATTGAGGTCATGACCGAGTGGGGATGAAGCAGGGTGACGTCATGACCCGGGGAGATGAACCGGGAGTGACGTGATGATCGGATGTGGATGCATCGGAAGTGAAGTCATGACCGGGCGGGACCGGAAGTGACCTCATGACCGGGCGTGGACGGACCTAAGTGATATCATGACCGGGTGTTGATAGACCGGAAGGGACGTCATGACCGGGTGTGGATAGACCGCAAGTGACCTCATGATCGGTGTTGATAGACAGAAAGTGACGTCTTGACCGAGTAGGGATGAATCGGTGGTGACGTCATGACCCGAGTGGGGATGAACCGCAAGTGACGCCATGACCGGGTGTGGATGGACCAAAAGTGACGTCATGGCCAGGCGTGGATAGACCGGAAGTGTCGTCATGACCGGGCGTGGACAGACCAGAAGTGACGTCATGACCGGGTGCGGATAGACCAGAAGTGACGTCATGGCCGGGTGTGGATAGACCGAAAGTGATGTCATGAACGATTGTAGATAGACCGGAAGTGACCTCATGACCGGGTGTAGATAGACCGTAAGTGACGTCATGATCGGGTGGAGATAAGTCGGACGTGACTTCAGGACCGGGTGGGAATAAGCCGGAAGTGACGTCATGACCGGTTGTGGATGAACCGGGGGTGACGTCATGACTCGAGTGGGGATGAACCGGGAGTGACATCATGACCGGCTGTGGATGAAATGAAAGTGACGTCATGACCGGGCGGGACTGGAAGTGACCACATGACCAGGAGTGGACGGACCGGAAGTGACGTCATAACTAGGCGTGGATAGACCACAAGTGACATCATGGCCGGGTGCGGAGAGACCGGAAGTGACGTCATGACCGGGTGCCGATAGACCGCAAGTGACCTCATGATCGGTGTCGATAGACAGAAAGTGACGTCATGACCGAGTGGGGATGAATCGGGGGTGACGTCATGACCCGTGTGGGGATGAACCGGAAGTGACGTCATTATCTGGTGTGGATGGACCAAAAGTGACGTCATGGCCGGGCGTGAATAGAACGGAAGTGACGTCATGACCGGGCGTCGATAGACCGGAAGGGATGTCATGATCGGGCGTGGACAGACCGGAAGTGACCTCATGGTCGGGTGTGAATGGGCCGAAAGTGACGTCATAAACGATTGTGAATAGACCGGAAGTGACGTCATGACCGGGTGTTGATAGACCGTAAGTGACGTCATGATCGATTGGGGGTAAGCTTGAAAAAATACTGGATCACAAACAAACATGCCGTAAACTTTACCAACCAGCCACAATTATGCTATAGGCGGGGTAAAAACATCAGTGAAATACTGAAAAAGGCAAAAATCTGACCATATCGGTCAATGCGTAGGCTCCCTGACGAGGGTTTCGCCGGTCAGAAATAAGAATTTTCGACCTAAAACAACCCGAAACTTGCACCCGCAGATACTAAACAATGAAAATTAGCGATAACCTAGAAAAACAAAAACGGGCAAGTAGGAGTCTGGGTTTTCACCAGTGTTATTGTAGGTGTGGCCGCCTAGGACCAGTATTTATTATACTATATGTAGTCTAAATTTTAATTCGTTATTTTAATTGGGGGGGGGGGGCTAAATGTGATGGGAATATAGTAAGACAGGCTTTTTGCGCGTCTCCCACGTACAATGAAATAGTTTCCTTAAGTGGCATTTAGAAGTTGGGAAGTAGATAAATAAACAAATTGCTTATGGATAACAACTTCTAGTTTATTCAGGACGACGTTTCGATACAGGTACTAGTATCGTTCTCAAGTCAATGACATCAATTGATTGATTGAAATTGTAGTTTAAGGGCTGCTTCCCATTCGGATTTCGCGGCCCATCAACTCAATGTTTTATTTGAATTTCGCGGTACATTTCTTTGTTTTTTGAATATCTTTTCCAGCGCTAAGTATATAAATAAATAAATGAATAAATAAATAAATAAATAAATAATAAATAACAATGAGAGATTAGTAGGAGATATAAATAGAAGGAAATAAGAATCGCTATGTACAGGTTCGTAAGTCTCTTTCTGGTTTTTGGTTAAGTTATACTGGTAAATGTGAGTTCACTGTAATCGCGTGGATGATTCCTTTGTCTTGGTACCCCTTAGCACGCACAAAGCCGTCCAGAAAAAACTGGGAGAACCATGGGCGTCTTTAGGATTTTCCGATTCGACTTCCCTAGCGACGCCCTTGGGAACAGGGTGGGTTCTTCCAGAAATCTGTGCCTGTAACAATTGCTTGGAGTGTGTATTGGGGAACAGGACGGCAGGTCTACGTCCTATATTGCGTGAAAGGACATCAATAAGTAAATAATCAGTATATATACAGTTCCTTGAGTAAATGTCAATAGGATGATAACAATAGTATTATACTAGGTGAGAAATTTATAATAGGACAGGATTAGACTGTGGCTATGGCTAGATTAATTAACAAGGTGGATTAATTAACAAGGTGGGCTTCTAGGTACGGCGGGGTTCCTGGATTAGTAGGTCATAGGCGCTGGGGATGAATAGGTAAAAGGTGTAATCTACAAGTTGGAGTGCAGTTGCAAAAAACATTACATCGGCGAAACATCAAGACCCCACAATAAACGAATGAAAGAACACAAATCATCTGTGACCAAACAAGACGGGAAATCGGCAGTTTCGGACCACACCAAAGAAAACTCCACCCACTCAATCAACTGGAACAACACCAAACCCCTTGCCACAAACCACATGCACTGGAAAAACAGAAAACTGCTGGAGGCCATCCACATCAAAAGAACAAAACCACAACTGAACAGAGACCAGGGCCTATTCATCCCCAGCGCCTATGACCTACTAATCCAGGAACCCCACCGTGCCTAGAAGCCCACCTTGTTAATTAATCCACCTTGTTAATTAATCTAGCCATATCCACAGTCTAATCCTGTCCTATTATAAATTTCTCACCTAGTATAATACTATTGTTATCATCCTATTGACATTTACTCAAGGAACTGTATATATACTGATTATTTACTTATTGATGTTGCAGCGGAGTTACCTTGATACTGAGGGCCGTGTGCACCATAGCCATAAAAAACATTATGGCCATAATAAACTATCCATACATAACATCCGGCCAAAATGTCACAGACACATTTAGAAATAAAATAGGCATGGCAACAACGGAGTTACCTTGATACTGAGGGCCGTCTGTTCCACTGTCCTACAAAATAAACGATGGCCAAATCTAATTGAATTCATGACAACATTAGCACGGCCAAATCGCATATAGCGAGCAGTATTCGGCATAAAATATAGGAAATGGTGATGGCGGAGTTACCTTGATACTGAGGGCCGTCTATCTCATTGTCCTACAAATTCTTTATGGCCATCAAACGATAATGCATACAGAAATAATACAGAGCCGTTTATTTGTGTATTCACCTAGTACTGAATCTATCGAAATGTTTAGTTATTTATTCATTTGTTTATCTATTTACTCACTTAATTATATATTGCTATTCATATTATGTGACTGACGGTCGGGGCGTGCCTGTTGTTGGGAGGAAGATATATCAAATTATTGCATCGAAAAACAATAGAAAACAAGAATGACAAGCCTTCTATTTCATATGATACAGGCACACCGAAGACCACAGACGAGTTGGACAAGACCTGAAACAGAAGACGGATGACGATTACAGGAATACCAACAGCGCCTTGAGTGACAACGCCGCATAGAAAGAACACCCAGAATCAGAATACTCGACCCTAGACCACACCGGACACGCTACCCCTTAGATGTTACCGAACTGACGCCTCAACACAGAATATGATCCTTTGACTTTCACGCAATATAGGACGTAGACCTGCCGTTCTGTACCCCACTACACACTCCAAGCAATTGTTACAGGCACAGATTTCTGGAAGGACCCACCCTGTTCCCAAGGGCGTCGTTAGGGAAGTCGTCTCGAAGAATTCTGAAGACGCCCTGGTTCTCCCAGTTTTTTTCTGGACGGCTTTGTGCGTACTATGGGGTACCGAGACAAAGGAATCATCCACGCGATTATAACAAATATTTTCCAGTATAAAAACCAATAACAGACTTAACGACTTGTACATAGCGACTCTTCTCTACTAGTATTTATATTTCCTCATTGTTATTGTTATTCATTATTTAATTATTTATTTTAATATCTAGCGCTGCAAAAGATCTTAAATTAACTAAGAAATGTACCGTGAAATTTAAATAAAACATTGAGTTGATGGGCCGCGAAATCCGTATGGGAAGCGGCCCTTAAACTACAATTTCCATCAAAATTGATGTCATTGACTTGAGAACGATACTAGTACCTGTATCGAAACGTCATCCTGAATAAACTAGAAGTTGTTATCCATAAGCAATTTGTTTATTTATCTACAATGAAATACATCGGACAATTTACAGATTTATTTTAATTTTCCTCCAGTGGTGACAGATTACATTCTGTTTAAACTTTGCTGTATTGTCCATCAAATTTTCTCAAATAAAATCTTTTTGATAATATCTATACTAGATACCTGCACTTAAATATTTGAAAGTACCCCAAAATACATTCGATTAGTATGACTTTTAGATTTAAAACATACCTATCCTTCATACTTAATATTCAAAGGTTTTCTCTGCGTTTTACGTTTTCACATGTGAATACATGCTTGTTTCCAGGCACATATTACAGTGAGAGAGAGCATAATAATTATTAGGTAGGCGGCCTTGATGAGGCCGACTTTAATTCCGTAGACTATTTACAGAATAGAGCAGTGATTCGAGATGTGTACAAAACAGGGGAGAGAACTCCACTTGGGGACGTAATTTTGTTACTTATTTACCTCCCTTTGGCTAGCCGCTTTGGACATTTCCCTATTGGACAAGGCAGGCCAGAGAAACCAGGCTCCTTCAAACCGAGCAATGCATGAGATTTCTGTTAGGCTGGTCTCCATGTAGTATTTGGCAAGGGCAACGGCATTCAGATATTCTAGTCGCGTGAGACTCCCGGCCTCAGGCTCCTAAATAAAAAAAAGTCCCGATCCGTTAACCGAGCCTACACGTAATCTCTGCCAAAGATCAGAATTTTCCCGATTTTTTTCCGCCTTCGTTGCAACGATTAATAGAAAGCCGTTGGTACCACTGGCAAGTATTGTATTTGTTCTATTCAGCTGCAAATTTTTATTTTGATTCACTGCTCGATAATATGCCTCGCCGGAGCACTATTTGCGGGGCCTGAGCACTGCTTCCAGCAGACAGAGAAAACAGCGAAATGAGCACCTCATGTGTAGAGGCGCGCACAGCTTGAAATTTTGACGGTAAAAGTTTGACAAGAAGTTTGTCACCTTGTAGCGCTTGAAATAAACTACTTCCTGTCGAAAGATGAAAGTCCAAACTCAATTAGGGAACCAGCGAGGTACAATTTTGTTAATACTGCCGAACGTGTAAATTATTAGGAGTCTGATGCCTCTCTTCTAACCGAAGAATCTCCAGAGTAAGTGATAGCCATCTGTCCAACATTTGGGAGGGGGGCGGAGTAGACGGCGTATTAATGTATGTGTCTGTATTCGGCGTTTCACTCTGCAGTACTTTTTTCGAAGCTACAGCTACAATAACGTAGGAAAAACTACTCTGTCCGTGACCGGGCATGTTAATCGCGGATATATATATCAATGTTATATCTGTATACGCGTATGATCATGAAAACAAATACATATATTTGTGCTGTTGAAAGACTCGACACTTGGAAATGAATATAACCCCCACGAATTTAAGGATGCTCATGGCCGATACTAAACATTACCACCATAAGGATACCAAGTGCATGAATATTTTTGTCAAGGGGTGTACTCTTGTGTTTCTTAAGATTTTAACGAATAATCCTTTAAGATCACAATAGCCCCTTCGTATATATAAAAAAAAAAAAAAAAAAAAAGCCAGAGGATGCTAGGTCTCCCGGCGAAATGGCAACGATAGTTTCGAGAGCGTTGTTGGTCGGGGGGGTTAACGTCGCTTCCAACACTATTCAGTCATATCACGACGTTTGGTTTCTATTCCTTTTCACACCCGGAAACCACACGGATAGGGTCCTATTTCTTTAACACCCGGGACCCCACGGGTGCCCCAGTTAGTCGCCTCTTACGACAAGCTCTCTGAGGGGCTGAGGCCTATCCTTACCATGACCTGAGTGTGCACGACGACACCCCAGATCCTCGAGAGTTCCACGGGGCGGGAGGTAACTGCTACTTGTCCATCCTCCATAATGCAGGTCTGTATACTCCGTACCAGCCCCTGCACGCAGATCTGAGCACTACAGTTATTACTCAAACAGTCCGTTTAAAATAACAGCCAATGAACGAACGGCGTTAGACCGTGCTTCGCCGTGTTCACAGACAAGCCCGGAATATAATGAGAATAGGCTGTAGGACGGCTTCTTTGATGTGATCGAGGGAACGACACGTCGGCGTAGCTCCAGTCAAAATAATTACGGCTAGATGCAGCTGAGGCTAGATGCAGCTGAGTTCAAAGGGGTGAAATATACGACACATTGCGCGACTTCTAATTTGCTCAAATACGATGTCACGAAGGCTGTTCGGAAAGTCTATTAATAAGGGACTATTCTAAGTCCTGGTGAATTCGTCGTCTGTCATGGCTCGGCTTTGTCAGACGAACCATTAACGTTACTGTTGGACTCATGATGTAGGCCTATTATCTGGTATGGCAGTGGTGGTAATTTTTGTTATCTATGTTTGCAAGCATGCTCACATGATAACCCCGTAATCACCAAAGTTAGGTGCAAGTGAACGAAACGCAATCCCAAGCAACATCTTCTGGCATGGTATAAAAATGCTAATTTGAGAAGAATTCAATGGGCAGCTCTCAAGTTATTGCCTGGAAACAAATTTCGGATTTTACCACCAGGTAGCGTCACCTCTAAGCAGAAGTGGGTGTAGCGCAATTCCAATTGAGATCAACTGAGACAAGGTATAGCCATACCAAATTCTGGGAAGAAATCCGATGAGCGGTTCTCAAGTTATTGCCTGGAAACCAAATTTACAAGGTGCCACCAGGTTGCACCACCCGTCAGCGCAAATGGGAGAAACTCAACCCAAAGCGACTTCGCATGTGTCATGGTATGAGCATATCAAATTTGAGAAGAATCCGATGAGCGGTTCCCAAGTTATTACCCGGAAAGATAGGGTATATCAGAGGAATCAGTCTAAGCGTTTCAAAGTTATCGCTTGCAGCACGGAAGAATGGAATTAACTCAGAGGCGCCACCTACAGGCAGATCTTGCTGGAATATCAATTGACGTCTTTATGTCAAATTTCGGAGGATTCCGATGAAGCATTTTGATTTTATCGTGTGCGAAGACAGAGCGGATGGAAGATTGCTACCAGGGTGGCCACTTTCATGCAGATCTTGCAGAAATGCAGTACCAATCGACATCTTGTCGCAAGGAATGCATATGCCAAATTTCGGAGGAATCCGACAAAGCGTTTCAAAGTTATTGCTTGCAAAGAATTCGCACGGACATCCACAGAAGGATGGAATGAACCCTAGTGGCGCCACTTTCTTCCAGATCTTGCTGAAACGCAATGACAATCGCCTTCGTGCCGCAAGGAATGCATATGGCGAATTACACGATAAACTAGTCCATGCACTTTCCCGTGTGTTTTTTTTTCGTTCAACCGAAAAATGACATTGAAACACCTGCAACTTTTAAAATATTAATGTACTAACTCTCTGTCCTGTACACTGTTTGCCTAACCAACCAAGGTTGTGTAATATGTGAATATAAACAGTTTTACCCTGTACTTTTTTCTTATACAGTCTGCAGTATAATAGAAGGACAGAAATGCTTTTTACAATATTCACCACAACTCAATTGTCAATTAAATCATTTAATAAAAGATTTACAGTGGTACTAGCCCGACCTTATCAAGTACCATTACCAGTGTATTAAATACCAATACATAGATACTATGGGTGTTTGAAAATGTTGCTAATGTCATTTCTGTCATAACTCCAGTGACGGAAATGACATTATCAAAATTTTGAAAACACCCAGTATTACAGCATGGGTGATGTCATACACTGACAATGGTACAGATACATCAATACGATTTGCTCGAGCGTATGCAAGTGCTTGTCTTATAAGAAATTTCTTGTACATATAGAAAATAGATTTTGAAGGAAAAATGACATGAATAATACAAATGTTGCTAATGTCATTTGTCTCGCTAAACTAACAACTTCACAAAGAATTCATAGGGGCACCTGTCTATTTTCAGCTTTTTAGAGTTACAGATGTTGCTAATGTCATATTCCGTCAGTGACGGACGGAAACAGGAGTTTAGTAGCCTATAGGTTATCATAGAATCTGCCATATGCCGAATTTCGGAGGAATCTTAAAACGCGTTTCAAGGTTATTGCTTGCAAGAATTTGCACGGACAGGAACGGACATGAAAGGGCATCCACAGAAGGCTGGAACAAAACCCAGTGGTATCACCTTCAGCCGGATCTTGCTGTAACGCAATTCCGATCGACGGCTTGTCGCAAGAAATGCATATGCCAAATTTCGGAGGAATCCCACAAAGCGTTTGAAAGTTATCGCTTGCGAAGAATTTGAACGGACATGAACGGACATCCACAGAAGGTTGGCACAAAACCCAGTGGCGCCACCTTCAGGCGGGTCTTGCTTTAACGCAATGCCAATCGACGTCTTGTCGCAAGGAATGCGTATGCTAAATATTGGAGGAATCCGACAAAGCGTTTGGAAGTTATCGCTTGCGAAGAAGTTAAACGGACATCTACATAAGTTTGGAAGAAAACCCAGTGGCGCCACATTCGGGCGGATCTTGCTGTAACGCAATGCCAATCGACGTCTTGTCGCAAGGAATGCATATGCCAAATTTCAGAGAAATCTGACGAAGCGTTTGGAAGTTTGGAAGTTATCGCGATATCAACGGACCTCAACGAACACGAAGAAGCGAGACCCATTTTAAAGTCTCCCGGCCGGGTTGCGAAGGGGGACAATACAGACATACTTGTATTGACAGTAGTCAAAGTGGTCGTCCGTTCACGAGTTTTACTATACTAAAGCCGGTAGCTCCTCGCTGCAATGTCATACATGAAGGATCACCCACCCATTTTCAACTGGTGTATTGAACTGGCACGACTCTTTGGATGGGATAATTGGTATCAGTACCATACACGTTTATTCGTGCGGTGAGACGACCATTTTGCATACTACCATCAGAAGTATGTCATTATTTCTTATATGGAAGGGGGAATGCACACCTTCGGCAAATTTTGTAACTCATTAATCGAGTTTCGGTACTGGGCATCACTCTTTGTATGTCGTTGAATCATATAATGATGAAAACTTAAATCGAGTGATGAAAACTTAAATCGAAACCCCAGAAAACCCTATGAATTAAAGACTTGACATGTATACACACTTTCAGTTTGTTTATGTCGTTAGAGGATCTGCAGCTGCCCAAATTGAAGTCGCATCCGGTGATGGACTCGGCCCCAACCTTCAAACATGGTTATCTCCCCTTATGCCATGGCGATCCACCTTGTCTTCATTCACTTTACCAAATGCCCTGCACCAAAAACATTCTTTCACAAAACCTGAATCTTATCAACCAACCAGTCCTTATCAACATACTAAATACGAAGATATTTAATTTTTCAGATGTGAATGTACGAGAGCATTTGATTCCGAAAAACAAAAATTGCTGATTTTTTTTTACACAAACGACCGTTAGCTCCGATGTAGTGCTGTTGTTGTTGTAAAGAGGTGAACAGTTATTTAATTATCCACCGATTGTTTGTGGTTTTTTGTCAGCCGGATCCTCCAAATGCGTTGCAGTTGATTAATACTGGTTAATTCAAGTTGTTGCGATACAGAGCAGTTCGGATAATGTCGCACTTTTAATCTCCATCAAAGGATACATGGCTTGGTGAAGACCCACTGTTCGAAGAATGCATGGGCGTTTTTCCTCGATAAGTGAATGAAGGCAGGGTCGATCGACTTGGCATAAGGGGAGACAACCCTGTTTGGAAGTTTCGTCAGCCCCGTTTACGGTAGTTCATTTAGAGCGCCATTTTTTTTTTTACGAGATGAGGTCACCCGGAATCTACATCCTATAGCGACAAATGGTAGGCGTCAATACAATTTTAATTGAAAAAAAATGGTTTATACGAATGACATCAAAATAACCCCAGTATAATGTCTGGAAGTTTCAGCTCTCACACAGCTTTCGTTCCGAAAGTGGCCCAAGAAGTGTTACTTCTGTGACGTTCGTTATGTTTTTCTGGACCTTCTGTTATCGTCATTAAATGAACATTTTTAATATTTCTGAATGTCCTTGGGTGTTATAATTATGGCAGCTTGATTTAAAAACCATTAACAGCTCAAAGTAGACGTTCGAATTAAATTTTTCTTGCGGCCATTATGGAAAACGCCCCCTCCCCTTAGTGGACATTCCCCCATCGTTTTACGAGGTGTGTGAGAGTTCATTTTAAAGATAATGCCCCAAGGTACCTAAATCCACCTTCATTCTTAGTTCTCCGCAAAATAATAACAGGGTCCCAGAAGGTAACCCCATGCACTGTGTCAGAAATGTCTGTCTCCACTTTAAGGTAGAGACATTTCAGGCAAAGCTCCTAATACAATTTAAATAGGGAGAAAACACATTTCACATGAATGAACTATCGTTGGCGAACCGGTACGGAATGCATAGGTGCACTGTTAAATAATAATGCAAATTTTATTCTGAATATGACTAAATTTGTTATCCTGGCAATCATCTCAATTTAATGGAAGTAGCATGGAAAAGATTGGAGAATGCCCACCAAATGAGGTTTTTTGTACGTTACAAAGACATGGCAGTGTGACTAATGTCACAGGACCTACGAAGTAGGGTAGGCATTACGACTCCGACGCGAACTGAACTCTTGGAAATCCCCCACCCCAAATTGAAATCCTGTCTATATTAAGATGGGCACTGCCCAAGTCAGAATCACCAATGATTTTCATCAAAAATCACCAGAAATTTTCATCAGAAGTAGGTCAGCTCAGAACTTGCTGGTAACAGTCCCCTAATGCACCTTCATGTCAAAAATCAAGGTTATAATGTCAACGGTTCTCCTTATTTTGCCGACGAAAGGATTCGGATGGACTCACTCACTCACTCATTTACCGGACAATTTGCAAATGAGAGCTCCTCAAATGAGATTTTTGTACGTTACAAGGATATCGAACACGGTGACCCACATTTTCAAATTTTTGTTTGCATGAAACAGAGTGATGTATCTGTTTTCGAAAACTTTATCTGTGCGTTTCTAAAAATCTAATCTTATGGTTATTTCACTCGATTACCTTGTGATTTCTGTGTCAGTCCGAGACGAGGGTTCTCCGTATCGATGGAATCCCTTAGCTAGCGCACGGTGATATATGGCGACTCCGGATTTTTTTCATTTTTCTGATGTGTGATATTTTATGAAAAGTTTCAAGAAAATTATATGTTGAAAAGGGAACTGTCGGTCTCCACATTGAGACGCATGAGGCACCTGATACAGTGCCAATGCACCTGATAGTTTATGTTCGTTTATTGAAGATAATGTGAATAGATTGTTCCTTAGCATGCCTAAGCCATAGTTCGGAATCGAAATTCCGGGATGAATAAATAAAGCAGTTACTCGATATAGATATATTTCCGCTTTCCATCTGGGCGCCGAATTTTGCAGGCACTTTTCGGTGCATCGGCAGAGGCCGACGTAGACACAGAGTATGAGTTCTCGCGATCTTTGCTTTGTTGTTAGTCTATATTTAACCCTACCTGGCCTGGGGGATGGGGGATCGGGGCACTCCCCAACCCAGTTGTTTTTTTGCTAGTAACTCCGGAACGACAAAAACTTGAGAGCTGACACTCCGTGACTTTGTAGCTTATCATATTGGGGTCACTTTGAAACTATCAGTCAGTATGCAACCCCCCCCCCCCCACCCTCTCCGCCCGAGCAGACGATCATGGGTGAATTCTATATGGCGGCCATGTGGGGTACTAGAAAAGTGATATTTTCATCAGATTTTTTTCCAAATTTTTGCTTTTCTGCATAGGAAAGTGGGTAAAACCTATTTTATTTCATATCAGATTATTATTTGCTAATTTATCATGCAGATTTTGCGAAGAAAGCACATAAATAATTCAAAAAATGTCTATTTAAAATGACATCACTGTGACGTCATCATGGCGGCTATTTTGGATTTTGTGTACATTTTCTTGTTGATCTTGACCCCAAGATATTGTGGGGTAAATTTCAGCTCTCTAGCTTCAGGGATGGCGAAACTATATAAGAGAGGGGGGGGGGGACATTTTCCGCCCCAGGCTGCGGCACACCCCAAATCGCCCAACCAAATAGGGTTAGCAGTTCCATCCCTCATCGTTCCAACTCTGCAATGTGGCCTGTCAACGTATGCTAACGTATTCAGACCTCTGGATCGAACAGAAACCGACAAGGGGCGTTTCGTTAGTTGTTGACATTTTCAACGACCATTGAAATTTGGCTGTCAAATACGGCGTCATCGTCGATTCCAAATTCAGTAACTGAACTGAGTTTCAGGGAGGGTCGTAACTTTCCATACACCAGGGGGAAAACCTGAATAACGAATTTGTTATCCCTCAAGCCTTTTTATCTTATAGTAAAAATACTGAAAAAGGTCTATCATTTATAACCAACGGTACAACGGACATATCCAACGGGCCATTTCGGTTACGAAACTGTACGCATTTTGCTACGACACTGTGAGAAAGGCGCGCCACAACACTCCATAACCCAATCCATTCGATCTGCTTTCGTTCGGAAATCGACTTTTATTTTTGGAACAAATGACACCTTTTGTTGAGGTATGTGTCGGAGACTTCAGTGAAAATAATGCAGTATGACATTATTCCATTAAATTTTGACGAGTGAGCGAAAGGTATTCCATAAATATTGAGATATGGTCAGCTGAACTTTCGAAGCGAGAGCGTCGTTTCCAATCGCACGTGAATTGTTTTTTATATACCCCGAGTAGCAATACATGTACATCCCTCGGTGTGTATATCACGAATCGTTAGATTCTTGGTATGTGCTTTAGAATAGGTTAACCAGAAAACTATACTGTGGCTGTGTCAGTATATGTCTGACAGATTCACCATGGATACCCATTCGTAACACGTAGTACTGTGGATTTATAACATAGTTTTGCCCGTTTTTGACCTAATTTGACGCAAAAGTGACCCTAAAATGACATTATTTCTAATAATTAACGTGTTATCCATGAGACTACCTTAAACCCTGCATACAACTGATTCAGCTTCGATACTCATTTGTAATAATTAGTACGGTAACAATTAGTAAGTTATAACGGATTTGTACCCATCTTTTACCTCATTTGACCCCAAAGTGACACCAAAATCACCTTAACTGCCCGAAATCAGGGTGGTATCCTACCTTGATTCCTATCACACAAATAATTAATTTAGCATGGTACCAATTTGTGAGAAAAAAATGCCACCAACACTTTTTTGAAGCGCTTCTGCTGTTCTGGCTGGCCATCTAACATGATCTAGCTACTCTTATACAGTTTGTGTATACATTTGTTTTCGTACGGAGCAGGGGTGGCCTGGGAGGAGTGTAACAAAAAACATGTACGTAAATACAATAAAATGGTCAGTAAATAAAGTTCTTCGAGAATACGACATAAATTAACAAATTTTGGCCAAACTTGGCAGCGTCTGTATTGCCAAACGAGACAGTCTGTCGTATGTAGGCTATCATGCACCTGTCCTGGTCGATGTAATAAATCCCTTTTTTGTCCGGGATTTTATTAAACATTTAAATGTTAGTATACATGGGTGATACGGTCAAACATCCACGTTCCAATGCCAGGGTTGGGTCACAAACGCTATTGAAGTTGATTTATGTAATTTACTTATTTCCGCGGTGCGAAGGCGTTCGGTGATTTATTTAGCGCTCCCACGATTTGGGGACGGTTATACGCCAGGAAAGTAGGTGTCAGTTCTCTTGCAGAACTATATAAAAAGGATTACGATAGGCGTTATTCAAAGTATATCGGACAACTGCAAAGACCGGCTTGAGGAATCGATTCAGGTCTTAAGATATCACCTCATACACCGACCCTCGTGTCAGATAATCTTCTAAATCAGACCTGTTTATTCATCGAGCAAAAAAATCGCCTCGATGTTTGACAACGCCGCCCGATGCAAGTACAGCTAACAGCGTTTTTGAATTTTTCTGCCAAATAATATAAGACAATCTGAAATGTCGATGGAAAATGAGGTCATTTCTGCAACGGTTTGCCTCTGAACAATGAGATTCGATGGATGTTTATCTCGTAGGAGAAATAAGTTAATTTGTTAATATTAATTTGTTAAGAGACCAGGAATAGATTGAAACGCGTCTTCCCTAATTCGGAAAAGATAAAATATGGATTTCGTACAAACATATGTCTGTTACATGAACAATCTGTTGCTCCGGAAATTATTAGTTCCCTACGTATATTTTCAATAAATTATTGAAATTTATTCAAATATAATTTAATAAAGAATAATAATAATAATGAAAAAAAGGAAATTCAAGTCGGTTGTTTTTTCATGTTTTTGTCTCATATTTGATTCATTCCCATTGACCTCACGCCGAACAAAACCCTAGTTACTACAGTTCTTAAATTTCTACCATACCTTAATCTCTAAGACATAGAAAACGCATACCTCAGTTACACCGACAGTTTAGGAGGTTACAAACTCTGACATAGGGAGAATGCTCACTTGCACCCCGCTACCCCTTAGAAGTGGGTAACTTTTTTCATCGGGAAGGTAGGCACATTCTATCATCGCTTCGGGCAAAATAAGCACACCAGAGTTTCTTCCTAAGTGGACGATTTCTCTCACAGCGTTTGAATTCAATATATTACCTATTTGTTATAAGCTTTAGACTCATTTAGAAACAGCCTTATATGAAGCCGACCTGTAGCTGCAGGCAACCTTGATTAACATATCACAATGGGGAGATGATTCCTGTTCAGAAGTGGTAACAGCAACAACAACAACATTATACCCTTGTCGCGACTTTAAACGTTTTTATTCAACTATTCATATATTTATTTATTGGCTTATTTGCAAAAGAGGATGAGAAGCTAGACAAAATAAAAAATGGTCTTTCCAACTGATGATATTGAATACCAAGGGCAGCTATTGTATATCGCATTATGCATTTCCGAACGAACTTCAGTGATACCAAACCAAGCAAAAGATGTCGATGCACAGTTAATCCTTTTCGCGTTACACCCCAGGCGTTTTCCGAATGCAAAGGCGCGTTCAGTGCTGTCTACAAATACGCTTTACGGGTATTACCGTCTGGCTCGCACGTAAACCGCGAATTAGGTTAGATGGAAATAGCTGAAAACTTAAAAAAAATTCTAGCTTTTATACATAAGTTCATATACCAATACATTGCACATTGTACCTTATTTCCAATAAACGCTAAGTCGTCAAAACAAATTTGTCTATGCTTCTCTCACATTAAGAAAATGAATGGTCTTTGCTAAAACATTTCGACAAACGGACTTATCTGACATCTCAGGCCACGTTCTCGTCTAACAGATTTAATTAATGCATATGAAACGTATGAGAAACGATAAAAACCCTGGTATGGACGGGTTCTCGACACAATTCTACAAAGTGTTTTGATAGAACTTGGGACGTTTTATTTAATATCCAATAAGCCCAGAATTTAACGAGCGGGTATTATCAAACGAAGCTTTAAAATCTCAAAATTTTGGCGAAACCTTTAGTAAATGTTTTTACCAATAAAATTACTTGCCTCATACAGAATGATAACATGCCGTCATTAGTTTCCTCACACCGCGGTAAGAATATCCGAATTTTTCTCCTATGTGCACTGAGGTACTCAGTAGTACCGGTATGGTCTGAGCAATATGGAATAAGTATTAGAGGGACAGGTTTAGAACAGTCCTTGACCAAAGCATAATTTCGCCTCACAGTGTTCTAAATATATGCAGGCCCCAAATTAAGGCCGAGAAAACATATGCAAGTCAGATAGACTCTTTATCGGGTACGTAAGCTGTTATGCTGTGAAATAAAGTTTTACTATATACTACAATGGGTATCAAAATTTTCACAGATAATTCTATTTGGCTTGGGTGATTTGGATGTGTTGGGTGCACGGCAGCCTGGGGAAGAGAGGATTTAGCCCCCCCCCCCTCTCGCCTCCTTATATTTTTCTAAAAATTAATAACAGGACACGATGTTATCTTGGCTAGTACCAAAAGGTAATGAAAGTATGACGTTGAGAAAGTTAGGACGTGAGTGTTTGGGAGTAGGGTGTTCTGGGAGAGGGGGTGGGAGCGGTAATACACAAACATATGGTAGCAACAGGATTTCACTCCAAATTATATTCTCGAAGTGTTTAACGTCAGAAAGAGTTGAAGCTGTTCTTGGTGATTATGAATGTAGACGCAGTTATTCGTTCCACTTGATGCAACATCTAACGCATACAATATAAAACATCTTTGAGAAATGAAGTTGATGTTTTATATTTCCTTGTCCAGAAAATGTATCGCGATATTTGCAGTGTGCGGGAATTACATACTGTATTTCCGGTCTGTTTATCTCTGCATACATTGATGAAGATTGTCCGAAACTGAACCCAATAATCAAGATCACAGAACATATATGAACGTGCTGTTTCTTTGTTTCATGCATTTATATCAATATTACCTCATACCTGGTAGAGATGAGATTTGATTCACGTGTACAACTTTAGATATAGGGTATCTTGAGAAATATATATATTTATTTAAGTTCTTTTTTTCACACGCTGCTGTTTAGGTTTAGACAGGAAAAATATAATTCTATAACATTTGTGTCAATAACCTCGAGCTACCCGTGCAATTATTACACGTTTTAGCACGGTTATGTGAAATGTACATGTGTCAAGTGCAGGTGTTCGTTAGGAGATACATTTCACAAGTCGGGTTAGGACAGGGGCGTCTGCTTTCATAAAAGTAACAATCGAGTAAGACAAACAAATAAATTACAAGATGAAATTTCTTTCCCAAGTTTAACTTTTGTTTTCATCGTGAAATTGATTAACAAAGCGAAACAAATAGGCATATATCCACGTAATTTCCCAACAGCTGACTCAGCTCACAAAATCACTCCCCATTTAAGAGACCACATCAACTCGTCCACTGACATTGGCACGACGCCAACCGAGACGGGAGCATCGTCCCAACATTCAGTGGACTCGTTTTTTTTCAAAAAAGGGGAGAAGGTCAAAAGTTTAAAATATGTTTTCAACGTTTCATTATAATCTTTGTTGATAATCAATTTGAGTAGTGCTATAGAATAGAAATAATGTTTTCATAAGCGTGCTAAATGGTTATTTTACGCACGGTTAGTGTGGGAAAGTTTATAAATTTTAGGGCGCGGGCTTCGCCCTTGCCCTAAAATATAAGCATTGACTCCCTTTTATAAACGATACTTAAAATCAAACACGTGTTAAGAGGTTTTTCGTTTTCTTCTATTTTAAGTACACACGACCAAATTACACACTCACACACGACCATGTTTTGCTTGACAATTTTACAACGTTTGACGTAAACTGGTCCGTGTGTATTGCGAAATACAAAAAAAAATTCATCTGGCCCCAAAATAACATGAACGTCACAACACAGCCAGAAATAAATGTTCCTGTGTACAAGTCGTCATAAACAATAAGCCAGGACGTCCAAGAACGAAGCTGCACAAGCGCATTGCAAATTCTATCTCGCACCCGCACCACGTGAACTGTGTGAAAATTGTGGGGTAATATCACCGTATCGATACTGCTAGATGGACTACAACCTCGGGAGAGCTTTTGGAATATCAAATCAGCGGATTACAACGAGCAGCCCCAAAAACATGATTTATTTCATCAGAATGTTGGACCGTACTGTATAGCCTGACATATGCCTTTCAAAAAGGACGTGGCGCAGTTTAGTGAGGTTTTGGTCACATGAGATGCGGTTGGAGTGCCAAATATGAAATATTACGTACATGTATGAAAGTAATTGTTTTATTGACTCTCACGGTTCTGAAAGGAATATGTCAGGCTATACCGTACCGTGAATTAGGTATATTTATGCAAAATCGCTGATTCTGAGTTGAAAACATCAAACAACGCAAGCAACGCAGAACACCAATCAACGCAATGAAAATCATTTTAAGATAGACCCGTACCCGGTGCGCCTTTGGAAAACAACTATCTATTGAATCACAGAGTATTGTGTCTGAAACTCGTGGTGTTCGCGCCCACCTTCAGAGTGAAATGTAAGTTTTTTTTCACCCCAAAATTGCCCAAATAAGCTATAATCGGTTCCGAATATTTGAAAATCATAAAATCCAATGCCTTGTAATTATTCTGAGTGTACAACACAATGTTGCGCTTCATGCCAATAGATAAATTTCTTTCAAACGTAAAATTTCAACCGCACCAAAAAGCTCATTACACCCCGCTACGTTTTTTCTGTTGAAAAACTTGGAGGTTGTTAAGAAGATAGATTGTACATGTAGAACTCGTGCCTAATCCAGCAATGAAACATGCCTGGAATCATGGTCAATCAATCATGGTCAATCAATCAATCAATCATGGTCAATCAATCATGGTCAATCAATCATGGAATCATGGTCAATCAATCATGGTCAATCAATCATGGTCAGTCAAATCATGGTCAGTCAATCATGGTCAATCAATCATGGTCAATCAGTGCAAAAGTAGAGCACAAAAGAGCTGACGTCATCACAGATTCGGCTCATAAGCGATCGTCGTTCTGAATGCAATAAACAGTACATTTGCTAGATTTTTGTTACTTAACTCTACCAGGCCTGAGAGGGAGGCATTATGGCCCCCCTACCAAACTTTGTATTCTATCGGCGGGTGGTTGGGTGGGTTCAGGTTCCTGCTGCTTCAATGCATTTTGCTGAGAAGCAACAGGAACTTGATAATGTGATGTCTAGCACTGTAATATCACTTGTCTTTATTGCACCATGTAAGCGTCCTGTCTGTGTCTTGTGCGCTGTCCTCCGTGTTGTATAGGGTGGATGGAGGGTGTCCGGTTCCATGCTGCTTCAAAGATTTCTTTTTTGAAGTAGCAGGAACACAACTGGGCTGGGTGGTGCTTAGTTGGTTCGTCGTGATATAGCTGAAATATTGTTGAAATCGACGTTAAATTCTATTCACTCACTCACTCACTTGTATTCTATCGTCTTTTTCGTCATTTTTCTTAAAAATTCCTGCTTTTCTGCGAGGGGAAGTGGGCAAAAACTATTTGAATTCACATCAGATTATTATTTACTAATTTATCATACGATTTTTGCGAAGAAAATACATCAATAAAAGAATCGTAAAATTTCACCGGAAATCGATCACTGTGACGTCATCGAAGCGGCCACCTTGGACTTTTGTTTTACATTTTCTGGTAGAGCTTGACCCATGGGTATGGTGTGACAAGGTTCGGCCACGTAGCTCAAGAGATAAGAAAAATATTTAAGGTATCGTATGTGGGTTGGGGGAACACCCACCCGGGACAGGACAGGTCTCAAACAGCCCAGGTCAGATGCGGTTAAATATTAACAGTAAATAATGTTCAGATTATTTAATAATCATCCTTTTGTTCATTTCTGATAGTGTCAGACATGTGCACTGAAATTACATCAGTTGAGGCACATGGATCAAGCGCTTCCGATGATCTCATCAGAATAAAGGATCAATCATTAATCTCTGGGACCCAAGAAAGCGGTTATCCCTAATATAACATTAACGTCAGATCACAGTCAAATATCCTTTCGCCCAGAATGCCACTCGTCGTGTGTGGTCAGTGAAGGCAAAAAAATGGAATCTAAGGTGACTGTTGTTTGTCACCACTGCTTTCATTGTCCTTCCTTCAAGACCCAAGAAACAAATACCGTCCGATAAGATATATTCACCGCGACCTTAACAGAGTAGCTAATGAAATTTAGTTTTCGCAGCGTCTGACCGTAATATCTAAAATTAAGTCGACTAAAACGAAAGCGATATTGAAAATGATCACGTACATTTTTACATTCGTGCTGTATATTGACCATTTCCAGAGAAAATTACCTCCATTATTTTGGGGGGCTATTGCACTGAGCTGCTCGGTTGTAGGAAAAAAATATATATTATCTACATGGGAACGTTTTTCAAGAGTAACGAAATAACTTATCGGGTAAGGCATGAAAAGATACCCCCATCCCTGTCCATATAGTTTACACTGAGAATATCCCTGGCTTGGTAAAGTTATGAATAACAAAAAATCGAGAGGGATTTGTTATCATTATTGGCATTGAAATAAAGCACACAGGCTCAGACGTGCGTGCAAACGAAACACAATGCCCATCACCAAACAAACAAAAAATTATCATAACTGCAGCAGCTTCATAATATCCTTTCGCGAAAACAGGTGATCTCGTAAGAGATTGTTGACATTGCCCAGGACAGAAAGGACAAAAATCAAAGTTTGCAGTTCCCATAACAGATAAATTGTGTCACAAAGCATACGAGTTACATAATTTGTTTGCAGTTTTCCCGATGGCATAACACGAGTTGGTCTCTTACTCAGTTCTCATATCAATGAGGAATGTATCGACGAGTTATTCAGTTTTTCAGAATATTTCTTTTCCCCTAAATGTGACTGATTCGTGCCCCTTCGCCATCCGATTGCTGGAATATATGTACAATATGGTGTTCTATTTGGGCCAATTTGATCTCGCGCGTCGACTTGCAAAAGGGCGACGCGCGACGGAGAGGGCGACGTCGCCTTTCAAAACGCGACGTCGCCCTTTTCCGTCGCGCGTCGCCTTTTGCAATGTTAAAGAGATAGGCCAAAACTTATGGTGTCTTATTTGGGCCAATTGCCCTATCTCCTAACATTGTAAAAGGCGACGCGCGACGCGCGACGGAGAGGGCGACGTCGCCTTTCAAAACGCGACGTCGCCCTTTCGCGTCGCGCGTCGCCCTTTCAAAAGGGCGACGCGCGACGCGCGACGGACATTCGCGTCGCGCGTCGCCCTTTTTAAATTTGTACTCAGGCGAATTTGTGGATTTTGTGGAATACAGGTACCAGTCTTCGAAAATTGATCAGCAAAAAAAGCATTTCAGACAGCGAAACAAATATGTTATTTTGTACATAGTCTCATTGCATGCAAAATATCTTGTCATTTTTGCTATCACCAACATAATTACCAACACCGGTCAGTCAGGAGCTACAAGAATCGAAAATCACAGCTGTGAACATTATAGTAATACATGCTCCCCCCAGACATGCGCACTTTTGTAAACCAAAAGGGCGACGCGCGACGCGAATGTCCGTCGTCCGTCGTCCGTCGCCCTTTTAAAAGGGCGACGCGCGACGCGAATGTCCGTCGCGTCGTCGTCGCGTCGCCCTTTAAAAGGGCGACGCGCGACGGAAAAGGGCGACGTCGCGTTTTGAAAGGCGACGTCGCCCTCTCCGTCGCGCGTCGCGCGTCGACTTTTACAATGTTAGGAGATAGGGCAATTGGCCCAAATAAGACACCATCAGTTTTGGCCTATCTCTTTAACATTGCAAAAGGCGACGCGCGACGGAGAGGGCGACGTCGGGTTTCAAAACGCTTCGCGTCGCGCGTCGCCCTTTTGCAAGTCGACGCGCGAGATCAAATTGGCCCAAATAGAACACCATAGTACAACGTTGAGGCCACTTTGAGGCCGCTATTTGGTAAAGCAGCCTTCGCTTAAGATGATTGCGCAGGTCATCAGTACCAGATTTCTGCTCTGTAACTTCTCCACATGTGGGGATGTAACCGTAAAGCCTGATGACGTTTTATATTTGCTTCAATCCCTTGAAAAATGAAGTGGGAATGAATATAATGTCATTCAATGATCTGGAGATTTGATATCACTCAAGTAACACGGCATGAATTTAATTGCTAACTCACGATCACGGGACCGACACAGCCGAAAGGGGAAGATGATGACGCTTCAATTCCGGTTATCGGGCTACATACAGGTCTCCACACCTTTCCGAACCTCCATGGTACACTGTTCTCGGTAAAAAAATTCCGGACCTACATTCAACCCGGCAAGCCATGTCAAAGAACTATTTACAAATTTTGTTTCAGCTGTTTTCAATCCAGACCTGAGAGCGAATTATTTTGATATAATATGAGTGTTTTTCGATTTTTATTAAAAGATGGTGGACTTATACTTTCCTTCAGCCCACAATGTAGCACAGTGATGTCATCAGGTTCAAGGTGTATGTTAGAGCCATGAGTTGCTATGCTCTACGTACTAGGTGGAAATATAGTTACCCCGCATAAAAACCAGCATGATGTATGTGAAGCTGAGACAGGAATGATAGGGGTATGAAACGAGCATCTCCGAGACTAAGTCCAATGTAATTTCTCAAATTCCTACACGTTCTTAGCATACCTTGCCCTGTACATTCCCCGCATGATCCCCACATGATCCCCAGCCTATGGTTTTGTAACAGAATGAGTTCCTCGTTTGATTGTGTTGGCACCTAATCCACGTTGTAATCAATAATAAGCGTAAATCAATAAATAAGACAGGTTCCATACGAGTTTGAGAGAATCGATCAAATATTCCAACACTACCAGCAAGAAAACACGCTGTTCATGTCGTATAATCTTTTCTTTTATTACAAACTCCTTGATCAAAAATTTCCAAGTCGCTCTCGACAAGCAGAACATTCCGGTATCATTTCAGTGAATTTCTGATTATTTCATGGTTAGATGAAGATGGCTAACGAACATTGCTCAGCCTCTCCATGTCACTTCTCATAATGAAGTCAAGCACGTGCTCGGAAGTAGTCAGGGAGACAGAGAACTATCACATGACCAGGTTTGGTTTATTTTCTTAAACTACTTTCTAGACATAGGGCAATACATCTAAGCATTGGTAAGACTAGAATACGTGAAAGTTAAAACCCATAGTGCAAACTGCCTTTCTTATAGATACTTTCAAGCAATCCTATCGAACCTTTCTGAACAATTAATTGTGTGTTTAATGTTCCAAAGCCATATACGACGCGTGCCTGACTAATCCCCTCTCATATATTTGCCCATTCTTGCTTAATCTTTAGCGATTTGCTCACATGAACACGTTCTTCATAATTATTTCATCCATTTTAAGTCTGTGTGTTTCCGATACATGTTCCTAAATTCTCGGAATCGCCGTTTGAGCGATGGGCAATCACACGAAAGACGTCACCTGCGCGAAAATATGTTTCAACGCAACAACTCTAGTTCCTTCCGCGTTCCTGACTTCAATTAAAACTTGACCTTTTTTGTCTTCTAAGCCGAAAGAATTAACGGACAGATTCGAATGTAGTGATGCATTCTGATGCCTAAATCCTGATGTATCCGAAACCCGTGTGAACGCACGCACGTGGGAAAGGAAGACCAGCGGTATTGAATTACACATGTGCACGTCCCAGTATCCATTTGCGAGGGGATCTTTCAGGTCTGTTCGTATAAAGTAATAGCAAGGTGACTGAAGATGAAAACGGAGGACGGATAACTATATCTTATACATTCGGTTTAACCCTACCTGGCCTGCGTGGGGTGGCATTCCCCCCCCCCCCTCCCCCCGCCCACACACCATGTTGTTTTTTTTGCTCCTATCTCCGGAACGACAACATATTGAGAGCTGAAACTCGGTGACATTTTAGATTATCATACTGGGGTCATTTTGAGCCTGTTTGCATGACCCCCCGAGCAGAGGATCATGGGTAAATTCGAAATGGCGGCCAGAAAAGTGATGTCATATTTCTTCAAATTTTTTGCTTTTCTGTATGGAAAAGTGGGTAAAACCTATTTTATTTCATATCAGATTATTATCTACTAATTTATCTAGCCGTTTTTGCGAAGAAAAAACAAAAATAGAAAAATCGAAAATGCTGACCGAAAAATCGTCAAAAAATGCTCTTTTTGAAAATGACGTCACAGTGACTTCATTATGGCGGCCGTCTTGGATTGTTTTCTTGTAGAGCTTGACCCAAAGATATAGTGTGGTAAGTTTCAGCCCTCTAGCCTTAGCGATAGCGAAAATATATAGGTGGGGGTGGGGGAATTTTCCGTCCCCCCCCCCGGCTGCGGTACACCCCAAATCAGATGCCAGATAGGGTTAATAAACTTTATAATCTCAAACATGCCACAACTATTTTCCTGATATAAGCAAAAAAAAATCTTACTTAACGACACTCCGTACAATCTAGTGATGTATTTATTACGTCCATTAAGGCAGAAATGAAAACCAATGTAAACAGTTTTTGCTTCAATTAGGCTGAATGCCATTGAATGATCACCAGCACTCTGATCAGGCAGCAGTCACCTCACAGGGGTATGATAATACCCCAAACACCAGTAAGTTTTTCGGACACGATTCCCACCCGAGCAGCACACCGCCGGAAATGACATCATATTTAGTAAAATCGATGTTTGTAGAACATTGCGATTACTTTTCAATTCTTTATAATACCTACGTTGACGTAGCATTGAAAGAATGATCTAGGGATTATTTTCCCCGTTTGTATAGGCAGAGCATATGAAAAGCAGTTCGCTCAAGTGCAAAACTGAAGGAGTTTTTCACTATATGTCATATATGCCGTAAGGTCTTCCGCTATTGGGAGCAGGGATATAGTGGAGTGAGCCAGTGAAATGGATCCTCCGTTGTGGGAAGGTTGATCATGCAGGCAGCTTGCATGTTTTTTCAAAACCTGTCGACTGAAAATGTAAACTAAAAGTAGTTCCGATCAACAACTGTCCAATATCACGTCAAATAATAATACAATTATTAGACACTTGTGATTTTTTGATAAATACTGGTGGAAATTATATAGGTGTAATCATTAACCTATAAATTATCATAAATATATCCGAAGTAATAAAAATATAGCAGATATATTTTGAATTTCTAGGTACATTTTATAAAGTTGAGAATTTGGATCTGCATGTACGTCAACAATGCACAGCGCAGCTTGATAACGTGATATTTTCTTTACTTCATAATCGGCACGCGTATATCTCAGATTTGATTGTAAATTCAACATACGCGATTTCATTTAACTCTACCAGGCCGAGTGGGGAGCATTATGCCGCCACTATGGAAGACGGTAGCGGCCACTCGCCTTCTCGCAACCTCGCCCTGTGTTTTGCTGACACGAGAAGTCGAGAACGCGAGGCGAGAAGTCGAGAACGCGGGGCGAGAAGTCGAGAACGCGGGGCGAGAAGTCGAGAACGCGAGGCGAGAAGTTGAGAACGCGAGGCGAGAAATCGAGGCGAGAAGTTGAGAACGCGAGGCGAGAAGTCGAGATTGCGAGGCGAGAAGTCGAGATCTTTCTTGACTTCTCGCCTTCTCGTCTTTGCTTTGTGGCAAAAAGGCGAGAAGTCGAGCAAGCGAGGATGGACGGATTTTCGTGTTCGCGACTTCTCGCCTACTCGCCCTTTTAAAAAAGGTGAGAATGGACGGATTCTTGCGTTCGCCACTTCTCGCCTTCTCGCCCTTTTAGAAAAAGGCGAGAAGGCGAGCATGCGACAATGGACGGATTCTCGCGTTCGCGACTTCTCGACTTCTCGTCGTTTTCAGATTAGGCGAGAAGGCGAGAAGGTGAAAACATTCTCGACTTCTCGCCTTCCGATCTCTTATAGGCATGATCGGTAAAAATGAGCTACATTGATGTACAATTGCAATTGGGAACAAATCTTACCGCTGCAAGTAAAATGGCGTTGAAAATGGCGAGAAGTCGCGAACGCGAGAATCCGTCCATTCTCGCATGCTCGCCTTCTCGAATTCTCGCCTTTTTTCAAAAGGGCGAGAAGTCGCGAACGCGAGAATCCGTCCATTCTCGCATGCTCGCTTTCTCGACTTCTCGCCTTTTTTTAAAAGGGCGAGAAGGCGAGAAGTCGCGAACGCGAGAATCCGCCCATCCTCGCTTGCTCGACTTCTCGCCTTTTTGCCACAAAGCAAAGACGAGAAGGCGAGAAGTCGAGAAAGATCTCGAGTTCTCGTCTCGCAATCTCGACTTCTCGTCTCGACTTCTCGCCTCGCGTTCTCGACTTCTCGCCACGCAATCTCGATTTCTCCCCTCGACTTCTCGCCTCGCGTTCTCGACTTCTCGCCTCGCGTTCTCGATTGCTCGACTTCTCGTGTCAGCAAAATACAGGGCGAGTATGCGAGAAGGCGAGTGGCCGCTACCGTGTTCCATACACCACCCCCTTACCAAACGTTCTGCGCTATCTGCGGAACGACAAAATATTGAGAGCTGACACTCCGTGACTTGGAAGTTTATCATATTGAGGTCATTCTGAGTCTATTTGCGTAACTCCACGGGGAAAAGTGGGCAAAATCTATTTTATTGCACATTAGATTAATATTTACTAATTAAGGCCACCCCCGAAGGGGAGGGGGCCTTATTGGAATGGGCTTAGTCTATGGGGCAGTCTTGCTTGGTTTCCAAGAATTTCCGAGAGAACAAAGCAGAATTCCGAGTTCAAACCCCTGGATAAAATGGAGAGGAGGTTTATATCTAGCTGGGGATTGAATTTGGGCTATCTCAGATGAACGGAAGTGTGTCTTTCAAGCCCAAATTGTTCATCTAAAATTCTACCCTTCCGGTTTGAAAAAGCCCAGTTGCAACAACAACTTGCGCGGAAACCTCTTTGCGCATACGCAAAGCATTGTGGGAGTTGGGCTCTCGCGAGACTTTTACGAGAAAAACTGATACAGCCTCCAGTTGCTGAGATAGCCTGACAGCGAACGCTTGAATACATTTTGGCAGGTGATGTATCAGTCTCTAAGCCGCCAGGACTTCATACTTACAGGTGACTGCTTCAGTTTAAGCCACAAAAGTTTGCGCGAACGATCGTTCAGTTCACCCGGAGGTTACGCAAAACTAAATAAGCGGGAACGTTTTTTTGTTTGCGTAAAAATGAATACAGTATGTTACCGTCGTCAAGTCAATTTATTAAATAAATTATCTTTTTTGCCGCTGTCAAAATTGCAAAGTATGAATATCAATACAGTGGATTAAATGTTGGATCACATTATCGCGATCGACGTCTCGTCCCTGGTGCATGGCAGGGGATACTCTGATAGCTTGCGTCATTCATTCATTCACTCACTTTCATTTTCGCTGTGTACTTCCGGGTGTGCGCAAAGGTCAACTGCGCAAAATTTGAGCGGAAGGAGCATGGTTATCATGGCGGAATTTTCAGTAAACATCGTGTGTTGAGCAAGGCGCTAATTTTATAGTTTTGTCCGTAATAAACACGGTAGGCCTATTTGATCAATTGATCGTTGTGACTCAATTCATAGGTCTCAATAAGTTTTTAAAGCTTAGTTGTCATATTATCACAATCAAGGCAGATTATAGACGGAACATACTTGCCAAGTCTTTTATCTCTCGCGGCTGAAGACAAGTCATGCAGTCGTCATATACGCGTGCCAAGTTAAGCTCTGTTGAAGAAGCTGTATTTCTCACCTAAATTCCTAATATAATCCGTCCAATATAAATTAACCACCATGGACCATGACAGAAAGTGATGAAACGAGGTCAGTTTTGATATTTCTCTTGATGACAAATATAACTTTGTCGAAATATTGAGACTGTCAATATGCGTTTTTAACTTTATTTGGAGTGACTTTGCTTATGCGTTACACTCATTGTTCCGAATTTGTAGACTTCACACCATCGTGTACCTTTTACTCATGAAATAAAGATTAAATTACCTCATTTCATTTTGCAAAACAGCACACAAGTTGGCCAGGGTTTGAAGCTGTTTATCTTCCGTCATATCACAGGACAAGCAGAATATATCTATCTTGCCAGATGCCATATATAAAAAAATATAGATGTACCTATCTTGCCAGATGCCATATATAAAAAAATATAGATGTACTTGATATATTCTTTTTCTGAGAGAATAATTTTTATTAAATATCTTAGATTTAGATCAGCTACTTTGCTTGTCTTGCAGTCGAGCTACCTCACACACACTGGTCACTGACTGTTTTCATGGATGTGATGAGGTCGAAATTAAGGGGAAAGCTCCCATAAAGTTAACATGATCGAATACTGAGAAAACATGACCGAATACCGAGAAATCCTCTTAAATATAAAAGTCTGTATTCTCGGTAGCTGAGAATAACTATTTTTGTCCAGAGTATCTACTTTACAGAGATTTTTTTTTTAATTTTTGGGGATATAGAAAGCCACATATTCATAAATACAGTCGTCGTCTATGTTTGACCGCACATATCTGTTCAGTTCAAGTTCATTTATTCCAATCTGGGTACCGATCTTAGTTCTTGTTAGTGAGTGTTGTCTGGGAGATGTTTCTGAGGCGGCCTTGCTTGTCCTATCCATTCCCAATACCTTGTAATAAATTTTGGCAAGGGTATCTATTTTCCGAAAAATACTGAATCTTTTTTTTTTGCCTTTCCGGAAAATAGAAACCAAATTATTTATAAAAACGAGCATCTGTCCGCCTTTTAGCGTGCAAATCTTTCAGGACATAGATCTGTGGATCACCAGCAATTGATAATTGTTCTTAGCTCTCATTGGCGACTGTTGCCAGGGAGGCATTTCCTGTGACGAGTCTGGGGAGTAAAGATGCGAATCTTCTGCTCATATATTGTGTATTAAATAAATAATGCAATCCTACATGTACTATGTAGGGTGGCCTTTCGAAGTCCATGAGTTCTAGTTTATCCTGTCGTTTTTGCGGAGAAATTAAATGAATAAAAAATTCGAAAAATCTAACCGAAAAATCGACCAAAAAATACCTTTTAAAAATGACATCTCTGTGATGTCATGAAAACCGCCATCTTGGATTGTGTTACATTTTCTGGTAGAGCTTGACTCAAGGGTATGGTGTGGTAAATTTCGGCCCTGTAGCTCAAGGGGTAAGAAAAATAAATTTGGGTTGCCGAAACGCCTCCCCCCCCCCCCCCCCGACAAAGCCTGGACACAGTTCCTCCTTCTGTGAATAATTACAACATATTTCAAAAATGACAGGTAAAAAACCCTGCAATATTTACAGAAAGATATACACATCAAATTTAATTATTGGTATCGCTGATTAATGAAGGTCCTATATAAATTAAGATAGCGATTATGATAATTTTTATTTCAAGTGACTTTTTACAATAACTGCCTATATAATACGACGATTAATACTAATACTATTTGATTGAGTGCTTACTATTATTATTTGAAATAGGTATATTCTTACTTATTTTGACAAATAATAACTATATAACTGATGACGATCTTTCTAAAACGAGACACAGAAGTCATTTGACTCAAAGCATTTAAATGAACGTTGACTGGTTATAATGACTGCCCGATTCCATGGATTTGTTTTCGAGAGGTGATAACCGTTGGAGCACGCTTTCCCAGGCTAAATTGGAAGAGCAGGTGACAGCATCCGCCCATTGAAGGTTTCGGCATGGAGATATTTTCTTTTTCCGGGGTTAATCATCGGAATGAAGTATTTCTGGAAGGAGGATTCTAATTACAACAATCAATCTTTTATTTGTGGTCTTTGTATAAATTCTTCTGGATCCTAAAATCTTCTGAACGCTTGGCAGCTTTCAAACACTTCCGCGGTATTTCGCTTCATTTAGACAATGAATCCTTACACGGCTGGGAGATGTGCGAACAGCCGAGTCGCTGGGAACAGGGCCTTATTTAGCATGATACTAAGTATGGAGAAATTGCTGGCGGAATTAAGGGAATTTCCTTGACAAGGTGATCTGGGACGTCGTGTTGCGTCACCTCCAAACAGAATACTAAGTCATTGTTCCTTCTCATAGCTAATGGATCCGGGCATCCTATTTGTTGAAACCGCATGCGCGTGAAGAAATGACCTGAAACGCATGACTTAAGAGGCTAGAAAGGAAACACTGCAGTCCAAACGCTGCCCCGAAAGAGTTTAAATAAACATATTTCCTGTACGACTCCTCTCTGAAATTCTCAAGAGGAAAATTCTTTTGTTACTCCGTCTAGCGTGATTTCATGGGAAATATGTATGCTCTTTATATAGCGGATAGAAGTTGAACAAGACGTTATCTTGCTGAAATGATTGGGAACGGTTGAACGTTAATTTCTGTCGATCAAGAAACTGCATGTGGTTCTTAAAAACACGTCTTTTGATTATCGGTGTGAAAATTCTTGACGAACGAGGGCTGTATTTGCAAAAAAGAAAAATTGAATAAATAAAAAAGAATATTGGAATTTTGTGCACGCATCGTCGGCATTTATCTGCATTGTTCCGTCGTATTTTCCTTATCATGTAATAACCACTTCAGTCTACAGATGAAAGCTCATTTGAATATTTCAGCAAGATAATTCTGAAATTACAAACAAACCTATCAGTTCATAGAAAGGATATGTAACCGTGTGCTCGACCATGAACTCCTTTGCGTGTAAAGCTGATATTTTCTTCAATCTACCTTCAAACTTATAGTTTTGTTGCATACCAGATATAGTGAAGTTTCAGAATCGGATTAATTCCTGAAGCCAATTACATACTACCTTGATTGGTCAAAAAGCGCTCCCTGGCCTGATCTGGTAAATTTTAGGCATTTACTGAAATGATTTCTCTTGTAGCAAAATCTAACACCTCAAACAAAAACCAGCCCCAGTTCTTTCTATAATCTTCCAAAACTTCCAAATATATTATTTCCAACCTTAAGTTTGGTTTAAAGCTTCATTTGTTTGCCACAAGGGAATATCCGTCTGGTAAAGACTTGTCAGAAAACACTTTTTTATCAAACATACATTCACTTTGTAGAGAGCAAGAAATAAAAACAAAATTGCATTGAAACAATAACCAATTTAATTAACGTCACACACAAAGGTGTTTTCCCCGGATAATATATCGCATGTCCTTTAACGCCGTTTTCAAGTCTGAATTTCAAAATGTTTTTCTATGTAGTCCCACAGTCTGTGTTCATGGGTTAACTCATAGCCACAAGGGAGCGTCTATACCGGGGGACGTCTGGGCATTTTACAACGGCTGTAGGACAATATGTAACCAGCTTCTGCCCTCAACAGTTTACTCCGAAGATAAAATCTGGCCCTGATCCAAATCTACACAATCCCTTAAGGCTTTGTCGTGCCCTTGGTAATGGGAAAGGATATATATAATCCCACTCAGTCCGAAGGAGATAGACATGTTAGGCAAACCAAAAGGGCAATATCGTATTTATAACCATAAGTTCACATGAAAGTTCTATTGTCGGGTGTTTGGATATCGATAAAGCTTAATCGGTTTAAAGGATTGGTTCTCAGTGTAATCATCATCTCGGCCAAGTTTCCTAACTTCGTTACCTTCAAGCACTGGCTTTGTCCTGGAGAAATCTAGAAATAGCATCTACATTGTTCGGTTACTGTTTAAAATAGGTCAGGGTGTCTTATCCGGCATCTATCAACCAGTCGTCGTTCGCAATACGTATTCAGAACTAAGTTGCGATGACCATTCCATCTTCTAATGTAGACCATACCGTGCCAATACTCATGACAAATAGGCCACTGAACAAAATTGGCTGCGGAGCAAGACAAATTAACAAATAAATACGCGGATAGTATGAAACTCTATATAGTGAAGGTACCATGTTCAAAAATTGCTAGAATAAGGGGAGCGAACCCAGTCATATTAAACCTAGACTTGTTTAAAGTATAGCATTGTTCGTTGTAGGCTTACAGCCAGTCGCACAAAAGACGGGTTTTTATTATATCGTGCTCAAACCAAATGTGGCATCATTGTATAATTCTTTGTCGGCTCAATTAAGGGCAGAGAAATTAACGCATTAACACATATACAAGCAAATTTCCAGTTACGCCTACCCTATAACATTGGGATCGGTTGCGTTTACAGCAAATATCGAAATGAATTTTGAAAAAAATTCCCAGCACGTTTAACTCTTCAAAATGTACATGATGAGATGGAGATGCATTGAAGATACTTCTCTGGCTTGGATAAATCTAATCAAAAGTTTTAATCAGTGCGAAATAAAAGTGTATATTCTAACTTCTTGTGCGTTTTGAAGTTACACCGGTGGCTGTGAGCCCAGCGAGTCCCGTGTCGCTGGGTTTGGGAGTATGAAAGAAGTGGGCAAGTAAGCATGATGGCGGAGAGGGACAATTGCTCCATACTAATTTTAATTCTGCCGTGAATTAATGTAACGATGGAGCGATGCTGCAATGCGATGCGCGATGGTGTAATGCGATGCACACTGGTACAATGCGATGGAGCGATTCGGCGATAGAGTGATCGGGCGATAGAGCGAATGGTGTAATGCGATCGGACGATGGAGCGATGCTGCAATGCGATGCGCGATGGTGTAATGCGATGCACACTGGTACAATGCGATGGAGCGATTCGGCGATAGAGTGATCGGGCGATGGAGCGAATGGTGTAATGCGATCGGACGATGGAGCGATGCGCAATGCGATGGAGCTATGGCCCCTTTCAGTTATCATGTGTAACACATTTACTCTGTTAATTTACACTGGGATAGAATATAAGCTATATTTCGGGTTCCCCTAACAATGTAGATGTTGGAGCGAGGGAAATTACGTACCAATACGTATTGCATCTTCATGGTAAAACGTGTGATGGTGGTGCAACAGTGCTGTATATATCTGGCATCAATATTAAGAGATTCGCTAGGAGCTGCAAATGTTGGTCATACATGTACACCTGCTGTGCATCCCGGCTAAAAAATTGAGAATACGAAGGCCGTAGTTCGGTATTAATAAGAATGAGTAAAATTGTAACATTTTATTCAAAGTGTCGTAGAAATAGGTGCGCCCCGCCTAGCAACACCTAGAACGATATAGAGCTAAAATATCCCCCATTAAAATCTTCCCTCCAACCAGCCCGAATTCTATATAAACGTCTCGTTCGTTCAAAGCCCCAACCCAGTCTGCAATTTCAGAGCATGCAAGTTCAAGCTTGAGCGGGTTCTGAAGAAATAGCCCGGCTGCAATCTCCTGGCATGTACGATTTATTTCACTATACCAGGGATTAACATTATAACGAGCGTATATAGCTATCTCTACAACACCCCTCCCCGTTTTCTTTTTGGCGAGAGTCTTACTTCGCCTAGCTAGAACCCTTCCTGTCGCAAGCAACCGCTGTTCTAGCGCTGCCAATAATTACTAAAACGCGAGACAAAGACGTGAATTCTCCATGTTATATCACATGTGTCAAAATCCGTAACATGCAGTGTACAAAAGTACACTCTCTAAAAATACCCAACTTCAATAAAATGGTAAACCATCCCACTTGTGCAGTCTTATTACCAGACTGTCTATAATTACACCTAAACCCACTAAAAATCTCGTTCAAATGGTCAGTCTCATGGGACCGATCACTTTATTTCTCAAAAATATAATCGGCGGGCCAGCCTACCAGCTTTACGGCCCAAATAAATACGAGAACATTATCCAAACCAGGACTGGTATCTAGACTATAAATTGGCAGGCCAGCCTACCAGCTACATGGCCGCAATAAGCACCAGTCCGTCATACAATCCACTACTGGAACAAGCCTCTAAACTACTAGCTGTCCAGACTATACATTGAGCTCTCCATTCTCCCTCCCCTAATAATTTCAAGGCTCGCATTCGTCAGCAGCCAACAATTTCGAGTGGAAGGGCCCTTCAAGGGCGTACGCACGAAGAGTCAGAAACGTGTGTGCGCACTACACGCCACTGATCCCAATGTACACACGCTCTCGCAAACGGCTACCCCACCAGAGAGAATGTCTGCAGAGGAAGAACATAACTATAATTGCTACACCTCCACAGGTATCAAGCTCACACTCACAAAATCGTTGAGCTCATAACTAGAACAGGGTTGAGACTATAATCAAATAATGACGCATCTATTCACTCCCCGAGTGGTAGCTATCCTGCCCCACTGGAATCACAATCATAACGCGAACTGCAAGATATCGGATAGACAACTCTCATCAGGGCTTCATGGTGAAGACATGGGATGAAGAGGAACGTCTTCCTCAACCCCAGGTCTCCGACATGGCCACCCGCACTATACATATTCTCATAGTGTATCTTCTCCAAGTCACTCCATATATTAACCTCACATGAACGTGTCACATAGCTTAACACACATAGAAAACCCCACAAAGAATACACAGTTATACAATCTCAACAGAAGTCACATAAAAACGCGAGTGGCGCGTACATCTACCACACAGAATCTTCACACACAGAAATTCTCTAATCACACAGCAACCATCGAACCCAGGCGTCCAGCACCCGGTTCCCTCATACAGATTACATAAACACCTAGTTCATCACAACGCATCATATACTCCCATAACACACTACACGTATAACGCCGCAGCAAACATCACAATTTCCGAACATCCAACTTTCGAATACACACGAGGGTTCTCCAACACACACCATAATTCTAGAACAATAGTTCCAAAAATACACATTACATTACACAACACATTAACAACGGTTTGGGTCTAGAATTTTATATATTTTTTTTTGTCCTCAATTCCACAATGCCTCAAAAAAAACATCCTGTACAACAAAACCAAATCAACCCCAAAATAGGATAATTTCACATAGAAAATCCAAACCAAATACAATATATCCATCACTGCATACACGTGATGGTACACATCCATATATCTCCACCAAGCTGACACTATACTACATCGCTTCAGACGCATACACAAAATGCGTCACCAATGGCCCATCAACTAACTTCACCATTTATCAGTTACGGGCAGAGCGAAATGGAGTCCACATGGAACAAGTCACCATTCCATAAAAATTCAAACTGCAAAAACCTTGGTGTCTCCAATAACCAAGGTTTTATCCCTAAAATCTACAACACATCCATAGGCTGATAGGAAATCGAAGCCTAGCAACAGGTCGTCAACCAAGGGTGCCACCACTATATTTCCAGTACAGTGAAAATCGGAGATGGATAACGGGACATGCCGAACTAGCATTCCCATACTGGTCATTCCTCGAAAGGCACCAGTCAACCGAATAGGCGAAGACGACAACCCCTGAAGACCCAACCTAGCAAACAGATGTTCACTCATGACGGTGACTTGGGCGGCCGTGTCTACCACAGCAGTCACCGGCACAGACCCAACCTTAACTGGAATGGACATCGCCCACCCCTGGGAACGAGACAGAGTAACATCTCTGACTGCTGCAGTAAGTTCAGTAACACCTGTCTCGTCCCCCGTAGACGACCCCATCCCGTCATTTGCAGTTGCTAATTCAGCCCACCCATCTGAACCATGTCTAGTAGGACAAAAACGGCTTATGTGGCCGGGTTTACGGCACGAGTAAGAGAGTCGCGGTGGACGGAAGGGTCGTGATGACCGACGGCGAGGGGACCCCTTATTTATCCCTTCCCCTTCTGCCTTACAAGCACCAGGAAAAGCCTCCCCCACTGAATCAACATTAACAGTTCTACATGTAACCGTCTGAAAACTCAAGTCTCTCAGATTATATCGTGAGGAGTTCACATAACTCAAGGCTTCCGAGATTGTTGTGGCGCTCTTTTCCATAGCAAATCTCACAGCCTGTATTTCCCTGCATCCCCTGAGAAAATGTTCCACCGCTACCGACTCAATAATCTTTTCCGGTGCATTCGGATACCCGTCCCTTGCCAACCTAGCGCATCTAAAAGCAAACTCCTCTAAAGTATCCTCGGAACCCTGCACTTCCGCCTGCAACCGCTGCCTAACTACACGCGGAGGTTCCCTACTATCATAATGGCATTCCATTGCTTTGAGGAGCATATCAAACGAGGTTTTGACAGCCTCCGATTGATAGCTGTAAAACACCATGGCATCAGGTGTTACCGCAGTCAACGCGTTCTAGTTTGCCTAATCAGCCATAACCATTAGCGAAAAAGAAAAAGAACAAGACCCATCTCTAGAACAAGTGCAACACGTGTTACCACACAGTCACACGCTGTTGCAACTTCTCTGTTAATCTTGCACTATTTCAATTTACAACTAATCATGAATAGGGCACTAAAGAAACCCAGGGTGGGACTGGGGGAGAAAAAAAAAATCAATTATCAATTGTGCCCGGAAAACAGTCAGGTCACCTGTGTTCAACATAAATAAATCTTAAATTAACACAGTTTCCCGTGCCTGGAGGAATACAACACAGAATACAAACTAGATTTTAGACTCGACCACGTCGAGGAGCTAATAGCGCATTGTCGGATTGCTATTGTCGCAGTGACAACACCATGAATACTATAATATATGGCAGCGACAACACCATGGTGTCGCCATGAATGTGGCTCGCATGACTGATAATGCCCCAAGCTGTCAACTGAGCAATCAGAATCATGTATTGGATAACCAAAATGTAGGCAATATATATATATTATTTAGCCGACCAGTTAACAGCCGACAAACCGTTCAAAAAATGTATATATATATCTTGAAACAGAAAAAACGGGTTTCGCTTTTATCAGGACGGGAAAAAGTTAGCAGAAGACAAAGTCACATTGACCCGCGAACAATCTTAGCATTTACTTTTAACGCACAATTGTATTCAAACTACAGATTTCTCATAAAGGTCGGCAAAATCTCCAATCCCAATCCAAAGACCCATAAATACTGACACATAGCAGAAATCTCACACAAAAATCAATCTCAGAAACAATACAATTCAATCGTACAGAAACACATAGACAACACCACACAGTAACACCTGGAGTGACAATGGACAAAAATTTCCATAAAAATTTTAATCTCCCCAATATACAAGCTCTATATGATAACCCAGTAAAAATATTTGAAAATTGTATAACCCTGCCAGGCTCAAATTATTCAATATCTCTGAGTCAATTTGTCCGGTTTTTACCAATCTATTGACCACGAACGGCCAAAATGCCACTACAAATAACACTTCGCGTTTATCACAGGACAATAATGCTGTATATACGACGACACCAATTGCAATAAATGAATAGAGTAAATCCACTATTCCCAAGAACTGTTGACTAGTTCAACTGGCTAAATACCAGGAATATATTTAATAGTACGGGCCAAAATGAACACTTCGAGTCCCTCAAAGAGACGAGCGATTAATTGCCCCATTACACAGATCTATATATATACTGTTGACAGTGCTAAATTATACCGCATTGGCCGTACTATAATAACACAGTGTGCCTATCACAGGTTAATAATACGGGTACTGTATATACAGCGACACGAAGTTTATTGAATGCATACGACCGATGCACTGTTTATGAGAAATGTTGGCTAGCTCAGCCGGTTATATACCAGAAAAATATTTGATAGCGTGGACTGAACTGAACACACTAGTTTCATAACGAAAGACGGGGAAAACGGCTAACCGGCCCCTACATGTATATCACACAGCCCAGTGTGATCATATTGTCAAATTTCACTATCGCGTAGCTAGCCTATCGGCCGAGACAAAAAGACCTGTCTAACACAATACACAGCCTGCCAGCCGTGAAAAGATTTATACAAAAATTATCGCGACCAGAATAGCCCAATATCAGGATGACCGACTCCCGGTAAACAATTCTACATACACTCAACCTGTGCAAAGCCGGCCAAGAAAACAGGGAAGGTGGGGAACGCGAAGTGAGAGGACAAATGGCCGACTTCCACCCCGCGTTTGTTTACTGAGATTTTTCGCAGTCTGGTTCAAAGGCGTAAATTCTCAACCGTTACAAATTAATTTTATAATCTGACACCAGATTATTCGACACCAGACTATTCGTAGAAATAGGTGCGCCCCGCCTAGCAACACCTAGAACGATATAGAGCTAAAATATCCCCCATTAAAATCTTCCCTCCAACCAGCCCGAATTCTATATAAACGTCTCGTTCGTTCAAAGTCCCAACCTAGTCTGCAATTTCAGAGCATGCAAGTTCAAGCTTCGGGCCAAAACTGGTTTGAGCGGGTTCTGAAGAAATAGCCCGGATGCAATCTCCTGGCATGTACGATTTATTTCACTATACCAGGGATTAACATTATAACGAGCGTATATAGCTATCTCTACAACAAAAGACTAGACAAGGAAAAGAAACTGTTTCTGTGGTGACTTTTTCAAGAGTAAAACAAGGCTCGGCGATGCTGCTGTCGCCCCCATATTCTTTATATCGATAGAACCCAATAGAAATGAAACTAAATTTTCAGGCTCGCTTTGTCATGTATTGCCTCAATTATTAAAGAATAAATGTGCCCTAGAGTATACTGTCTTGAGTAACTAAATAAAAAAGTAAGTAAATCTAATGCAGGTGTTTGAACAGGTATGCAAAATATATTCTGGTCTCCTTCTCAGCCGGTGTTGGGAAAGATCTGTTATCTGTATTACGCATATACAGCACTAGTCTGTACTATGATTGGTGCATCGCAGCTCCGAAATTCTTTGTTTGCTTTTCTGCGTTGAAATTGGGATAGTGTACCATTCTACATGTCATTCATTAATGCACAACCCGGAGAACGTCAAGATGAACGAAAAGCCATTCCTTGGGGAAAAACGTAACGTTGGTAAACTTACCGAATTTAAGAACTGTTTGTGATGAAGTGTGGCCATTGAATGGTCCTCAGTAAACTGTCCTTCCCCGCAAATGTCACTTATTGGCATAACACTACATGCTCAGACAGACGTTCTTTGAAGTTCAAGGGACTTAGAAGACCAGGGCTTGATTTAATAAAATGATGCAAAATATCTCGCCAATGACATGAAACGTCACATATATTTCTGCAAAGATGACACAAGTACATGTACAGAGGGTGTAGAAAAACCTGAATTATCCGAAAGTCATCTCCAAAGACGTCTTGTGGGCTGAGAAGTGCAATATCTAGCAACGATGGACAGTGGTTTGACTTGTGTTCCCAGTTTCTTTAGTCTAACGGTCACATAGTACACCACTTTCCATCAGATGACTTGATAGGGCTATTGCATCAATGCTCTTGAATATACCTAATACCGCTTAAGTCGGTGATAGGGGCCATGTTGTCATGCCATTCAATGTGTCTACATGAACATCAACAATAAAAGAGCAGCTGAGATAAGAATTATCGAAGGAATTATTTTTGGTTTTTGGGATGCATTTAGATATGACGCAATCAGAATATTGGCTCATGCATGGGTCCATGTGACTTCTTGTCAGTGCGCCGTCGTCTTTTTCATCATCATTGTATTTTGCGTTTAATTGATGATGTCGCTGTAGCCAAGCTGTGAGTTTTTTGTAAAAAACAAAGCTTTAATTAGATATTTCTTTACAAAATGAAGGTGCAGTGACGATGGTATTAAAAAAACATAGATGCCGAGAAAAACCTTGATTGAGTTAATTTGTGGAATGCAATAGATTTATATGGCTAATCTGGGAGTGTTTTTCAAGAGAGTGCCATCAGTCGCCTTGAAGAATGTATGAAAGCGAAACATTACTGATTTTTATGAACGGTGTAAGAATTCATACTACTTATTTCAATAATCATTGTTCTATTTCGGACGGTGTTTTGGGGACAACTACATGTATGCCAGGCAAAATCTTTGAAGCACCTTTACACCCCGGATTGCATCTCTTTAACCCTATCTGGCCTGGGGTTTTAGGTCTTGTCCAGGCTGAAACTTACCACACTATATCCTTGGGTCAAGCTCTACCAGAAAATGTGAAGAAATCAAAGATGGCCGCTTTGTTGAAGTCACAGTGACGTCACTTTCAAAAACGGCATTTTTGGCCGATTTTTCGGTCAGATTTTTGGAATTTATCGTTTATGTAATTTCTCTGGAAAAACTGTGTGATAAATTAGTAAATATTAATGTGTTGGAAATAAATAGTTTTTGCCCACTTTTTATCACGGAAAAGCAAACGTTTTGAACAAATACATGACGAAAATATTATTTTTCTGGTACCCCAGGTTGCCGCCATCTTGAATTCACCCATGATCCTCTACTGGGGGGTTATGCAAATAGGCTCAAAATGTGATAAACTATGAAGTCAAGAAGTGCCAGCTCTCAATTTTTTGTCGTTCAGGAGAAAGCGAAGAAGGTTTGGTGGTGGGGGGGATTTTGAGGACTGGACTTTTGGAATAGATCACCGTTCAAATTCATTCCAATACAGGACATAACAGAATATGCTTTAGAATTTCACGAAGTACATGGCTAAACACCCAAGAATTATTCTCATTGGCCAGAACTGCGTTTACGTCTGTCAAAGTTTGAATTTTTTTACAATGCACAGACCGATAGTTTATACTTCAGCTTGTAACCATAGGTGCTTGCTGTATACCCTGTGCAAACTCACTCGAAGTTGTCGTTCGCAAGTGTCATAAAAAGGCGTTATATGTTAAACATCAAATCACCTTGCTGCACTCGGCCTCGAAAGTATTTGATCTGTGCCACCATATCGCGGTATATCAAAGACATAAATTCGCAGGAAAAGTCAAGAATACCGTAGTATCTTTGTCAATTCTGAGAATTTATTTAAGAGGACCTTGGTTCGAGAGAGGAATAGCCACGAAATCATGAAATTTGATAATGTCTGAGATATTTCTTGAATTAACTCTAAGATGTCGACCCTGCTTGTCTAAACGGCTTCTTGATACTTCTTAATCGTCCGGCATGTCGAACATTCTAAAGGCTAACGTCGGAGTTTGAAGGTATACACATAGGCTGTTTGTTTTCCCGTGATACGCGTCCAATATAACAACTGGAAGTCCACTGAAGACGATTCTAGGCAAGTATTTAAACTGGCCAAATGTTTGGCTATTAAACACAGAATGTGGACAATGACCACAGAGACTGACCCTGGCATAAATGCAACACAAGCCGACAAAGCTTAACGCGTGGTACGAGGTCTACTTCCTCGAGAGAAAATAGAGCTATTACTGTTACGAAACGTTGAAGACCGACAAATCCGACATTGGGCAGGCAGCATTGGTCGACAAATATTTCCTGCGTCAATACATTGAAACATTTTCTTTTGCGACACAGGGCCAAAAATATACATAAAAATGAGGTAGTTTCATAAAGCAGTCTCACCTGCTGGACGACAAATTACGAATGAGGAAACATGCAGATTCTAGATGTTAAAATATGCCAACGTCAATGGGACTCCCATCAGGGATTCGCGTTCTAAATCTACTCCACTCGGTGGATTATTCTTGTATTCGATTAAATGCAACAAACAAAATTGGTGGAAAAAAGGTGCAGGCGTACTGTCAAGAGGTCATATAACCCCACCGGCAGAAATTCTGACTGCATATCTAGAAAAATCTCAAGAACAAAAATGTAAATGTGCTGACTTGTATCTCTACGCTTTTATCGAAGCTGTTCATGTAGACATCTTGAATGCTATGACCACACGGCCCTTAGCACCGGCTTCAACGGTAGATACAAATATCCAAGAGCAATGATGTAATAGCCCTATCAATTCTGAGGGATGTTGATGAACTATGTGACCGATACATAAAAGAAACGGCACAAAAAAATATTAGCAGAATGCAATTTCTTATTGAAAACACAAGTATGTGAGACCCGATGAGTCTGTCTAATAGTCAACAGTCATAGCACGATTTTAATATCACATAATAGTTATCTCTGGTGGGGCTTCCAGGAATGAAGCGCTTGGCCGGCGTCGGGCCTTACAGACTTGTGTTCTGAACAAGTTAATCACTTTCCATCTCATGATTTATAGGGCTAATGCATCATTGCTCACGCCGGTGCTTGGGGCCGTGAGGCTGTGTCGTTCAATATGTCTACATGAACAGTTTCGGTGGAGGCGTGGCTGGGATACAAATCATCGCATGGAACATTTCTGGTCCAATTGGCCTGTGGGATCATACGACTTCATGCCAGCACCTTTTTGCGCCACCTACATATGTTGCGTTTCAGCACATTAGACCACATACTGAGTGTTTCAAATCTAGACAAACCCAACACTTTCGATTTGTGGATTCTAGGGAACATAAATACTCGGGACAATTGGGCTGTGATCCTATTTAAATTACTAAGAAAGACCAACTGACAATTTAACTGGCAGATGTTGTTCGTGATATGGATATGTACATTCTCATCCTACCGTACATCCTACCGTACATCCTACCGTACATCCTACTTGCAAAATATTCACTATTTTGATTGGTCATGTTTTGCATTATTCTCAGTCAATTTCTTCTTAGCAATGAACTCGCAGTATCCAATAACGCACCACAATACACCACAAGAGGAGAGGTTGTGTATGCAGGCATGCAGGCAATACTCTCGATGGCGGAGTGTAGATTGGCAGAATTAAATGCAACATTGTAAGGGTGGTGGAAAACAATGCCGTCGTATTGACAAGAAGTCATATGACCCCACAGACAAATATACTGACCGCATATTTTCAAAAACATCACAAGAGCCTAAAGTGATCCCTGTGATGATTTGTATCCCAGCCACGCTTTTATTGTAGCTGTGTATATGGACATCTTGAATGACCACACGGCTCATAGCACCTGCATGAGCGATATTAGATACAAATATTTCAGAGCGATGATGTACTGTAGCCCTGTAGTAAGGCCAACCCTACAGCCGTTGTATTCATTAGGTAGCCGTTGTCCACAGAGTGAATAACCCCAAAACATTTTTCGCATGGTTATTATCATCAAATTCCAAATGAAATAAAATTTTAATAACATTAGCTGCAAGAGAGAGGTGGTTAACGTATTTCGATATATTGGCAAGATATAAGTACGTAATTATATTTAAATCTTTAAATCCTAATCACTGTCAAGTATGTACCATTCTGCAAATCAATCTGCAGCTCGTTAGCTATAGAGAGAATTGTATTGTAGAAAGACAGAGCTCATATCACCAAGTCCTTATTACCGACACGATCATCTGAGGGTTTTAGCGGGTAAGGCTTCGAAAAATTCTGACAAAAAAAAACTCACAAAGAAGTGAATGGCGATAGCTCTTTGCACTATCATGCACATATCGCTTTCGTAAAGTTTGAGAAAGGCTTTCCTATCTTTACAAAAGACAAATTTATGTTGTTTTAGCAAACACTAATTGTAAAGTGAACGTTTTATTAAGCCAAGAGGCATGTCAAAAGTCGACCTAAACCTAACAAAACTACTCGTTAATCTCGTGACAGGTGAGAAATGTAATTCCCGTGTTATTGTGTGGATTAGAAACGAGGCCAAGGTCGGACAAGCCACACTTCATCTATAGAATCGCGGAGGGATTAGCCAAATAGAACACCGCAGTGTGCACGTATACGGAAGCTGCTATACAAATCAGGTGTGATATGTCCGAGAGCACTTTCCAATCGAATCGGCGACTGGTCAAGCGTCGGGATGTCTTTACACAGTGGTTAAGGTAAATTGATTTGGTGTCCAGGTATGTTACTATATAGACTGATGTTCGTCTATCTGCTTCTTATACATTTGTTCATTGCTACGTGGGATCGTTCGGCAAATAGTGCCATCCACACGTGCAATTGTCTATTGCGTGACGTGCTAAACATGTGAATATAAATCGACTTTTGGAATTCATCTAGAATACTTATCAGTGATACAGACTTGACGTTAGGAATCTCGCTATGTCTTGTCGTTATCGTATGAAATTACTGCTGAGCGCGTGTCTCTTGTAAGAAACTGGTTTCGAATTTTTTTCCAATTCAATGTACTTTTCATGGATTCTTGTGCCAAAGTCGTGTAGAGAAGATATTCCACTATGATGCTATAATTAGTACACAAAGATTGGATGTTGAACTTAACGCCGCATTGCATATCTCGAATGAATTGCATATCCCGAATGAATTCATGCAAGGTGGCACCGGGCAGCTTTATCATAAGACACTATTTAGACCAAAATAATGAATATATAAGCTAGAGGTGCTGTCAATTGTTACCAATCATGTCGGCCTGCCACCATGATCTCCCTATCATCCAATCCGTATCATTATCTAGTATTCTTTTATCGAAATATCGTTCCATTCAGTATATTGTATCGCAGTCGCTCTTTGATTGGGGTGTTCATATGAACATCATCCGGATGTATTACATGGTGTTCATCTTGCCGTTCGCCCTGGGTTTGGCTGAGTCCGAGGAATGGTACGAAATGTAGCACTAAAAGTATTGCACGCTATACGATAGGATTTGTCATGAATGTGGAAGCCGGTTGTAGAATCTTTCATTTTATAGAAGGCGATGAGGCCATGTCAGTCAGAGCACATGTCTTGTGTGGCCGTGTCGGTTAGAGCAACTGTCTTGTGTGAACGTGTCGGTTAGAGCAAAATGTCTTGTGTGAACGTATCGGTTAGAGCAACTGTCGTGTGTGAACGTGTGGATTAGAGCAACTGTCGTGTGTGAACATGTCGGTTAGAGCACCTGTCTTGTACGGTCAGGCGGTTGATGTCATATACGATGCGAGCCACATAAGACCACTAAATGATTTTCTGAGTATAATATTTATCACCAAACTTGAGTACCTTGAAATGAACCCTTATGAGAGAGTACCATAGAATACTCTAGTTTACTATTGTAAAATTGGAAATAAATATAGTTCATTGTAGTAAACTATAGCATATTATATTACACTATGATAATCTATGGTATACTACAGATTGATTATGATATACTATAATAAATATGTGTATGCTATAGTATACCTAATATGCAATATAACACTATGTGTTAGTCTTATGCATCTCACATGCATTTTCTGTATCAGCCACTTAGGTGATAGTCTTAGGTGATCGATACACAGAAACATTTAAAAAGTGACGAGAACCCCCCAAAAAACCCCAGTAATGCGAGCCCATACACAAGATTTGCAGCTGGGACGGATACTATTGGCATTTTTACAAATCACTCCTAATTCAAATCGCCAAAATCGCCCCCAATAGACACATGTGATTGTTACCCAGAAATGACAGATATGTTGCATGTTTGATGTATATGTTTCACACATGAGACCTAGAACTCCTGTGAAATATATCTGCGATTCTTGTAGTTATTTAAAATGATTCATAAAAAAAACAATCAAAAGCATCAGTCACTCGTGCAAAACCTGTGCTTGCTATTTTAATCCAACTAGGACTGGGGGCATCGTGCACCCCCCTCCCACCGAAACAAACTTTCTCTCCTATCACCGGAACGACGAAAAGTGAAAGCTGATCTTTAAGTTTATCATATTGGGGTCATTTTGAGCCTATTTGCATAATCCCCCGAGCAGAGGATCATGGGAAAATTCAAGATAGCGGCCATGTGGGGGTACCGGAAGAGTGATGTTTCCGTCCTTTTCTTCAAAATTCCTGCTTGTCTGCTAGGAAAAGTGAGCAAAAGCTATTTTATTTCACATCATATTATTATTTACTAATATATCATGCATAAAATCGAAAATTCTGACAGAAATAGACCAAAAATGCCTTTCTTGGAAATGACGTTACTGTGACGTCATCAAAGCGGTCATCTTGGATTTTTTTTTTACATTTTCTGGCGGAGCTTGACCCAAGAGTATAGTGATATGACCCCCAGTCCTGGTCAGGCCCAAATAGCCCAATCCAGATTGGGTTGTTCTGACTCGCATTAGTTTACATTTTCCTGTGTATAAGTCACAGGTTTCCCCCCGGGTGTATGGGAAGTTACGACCCTCCCCGAAACTCATACACCCTGAGGCGTCAGCCGAATGGTGTACGAGTGTAACTTTCCATCCACCCGGGGGAAAACCTGAATAACGAATTTATTATCCGTCAAGCCTTTTTATCTTATAGCAAAAATATTGAAAAAGATTTATCATTTAGAACCAACGATACAACAGACAAATTCAGCAGGCCATTTCGATTACGAAACTGTCTGCATTTTGCTACTGCGCTGCCAGAGACGCGCCACAACACATCAGTACATTTCGATCTGTTTCGTTCGGAAAACGAACTTTATTTTTGGAACAAATGACACCTTTTAGTGTGTTAATCGGACACTTCTGTGAAAATGATGCACTATGACGTTATTCCATTAAATTTGACGAGTGAGCGAAAGCTATTCCATACATATTGAGATATGGTCAGCTGAACTTTTTGAAGCGAGAACGGCGGTTCCAATCGCACGTGAGTTGTTTTTATATACCCCGAGTAGCAAGACATCACTCGGGGTGTATGGGTTTATACGACCCGACCTTTTAACCAATCACAATCCAGATATTGAATACGAATTTGCTTGTGGGGTAATACTGTAGTATATTTGTGGTATACTACAGTTAACTTGGCATACTAGAATATAGCTGTGGTAACCAATTATACGTCAGATAAATATTTTGGTCAATCTTTAGTATACTGTGATAGATCTGTGATATACTACAACACTAGTTCACCGGACAGACTATAGTGCAGCTGTGGTATACTATGGTAGACCGATATAGCCCAATTCGGAAAGGGTTTTATCTCCCTTGTTCCACTATTGGTGCAGAGAACTTCCGGTAAGTACCAAAGGCCTTCACAATTAATTTTATTAATTAAATGTTCTATTCTTCCAGAAATTTAGCTTTCCAATGTACACGCTTACAGGATCAATCGGTTCATGTATGGAAAATATAAACAGATTACTTTTCAAACAAATATTCTGAAATAGTTTATCGATATATTATTCTATATAATTGTCGGTGCCTTTGATCAAAGTGAAACCGAGGCAACTACTTCTCGGAAGCAGCTATTCATACCTCTAACCTTAAAGAGCGGCAGTTATTCAAGGGGAGATTAGACACTCTCCGGAAAGGGCTATACTGTTCTACGCTAAAGTGCGCCTACATCTGTGGAATCCTGTATTGTATCTGTGGTACTCTGTAATACATTTAGTAATGGTCTAAAGCATCTGAATCATTTACTCTATCTGCAGGCGCGGCGGAGCGACTTGAATATTTGGGGGAGAAGGGGGGGGAGCAGACGGGGGTGGGACAGGGAGGGGGTGGCCCCTGCCTCAGACGGGGGGTTGGGGTCCTCCCCCGGAAAATTTTTGAATTTTAGACTTGATTTAAGGCACTTTGGCGCTTCGGAGAACTTTGAAAGGGATAGTATATCTCGCACTAAAACCGATCCATAAGAGCTAAAAAAAAAATACAATCGGCGTTCTTCAATGAAACCTCGTTGATTAGACAGAACGAACCTCATGGAGAAGTTGAGACATGATCGCATATTCCAGTGTTTCAAATGTAAACCCTGTCAATACTTGGAGCTTCTGAAGATGTGATCCGGGGGACGGGGGTACTCCCTCGGCAAATTTTGGAATTCCAGACGGTTCTCTACACATATCTGACACATTTCAAGGCACGTCAGTTACAATTATTGGGGAAGTGATCCTTGCGCTTTTCATTGGGGGGCGCTGCCCCACCCCCCTCCGGCTCCTCCTGAAATAGTGATCTTATCATATATAGATGGAGAGAGGTATCCACTTCTTATAAGAAGCGTCAGATTCGAAATTCAATATTCAGCCGTCGTCCATGAAAGAATTCCGCTTTAATAATCGGAATACCTATTTCGTATGACAGTTAGCACTAATTCGAAATGTGTACGAAATAAAAGTAATAAAAAATGGTTGTTACGAGAGAGAAGCGGTCAACAGTTTTGAATGATGTCATAAAGACATGATGATGTTCTTTACATAAAGCCATAATCATTGACCAATAACCTTTATCCAAATGGTTTTTCAAGTCGTTTTCCAGGGTATCTGGTCACGCTGTGATCTGGTCACGCTGTGATTTGTCACGCTGTGATTTGTCACGCTGTGATCGTGACTGTTTATTTGAACAAGATGGAGATGTAAACAAAAACAGAATGGCTCTTACATCAAACAATTCACTTGTCGTCCTGGTGATTTCGTTGGGTGCAATGCTGACAAAATATCAGACAATGTGGTCGTATGACTCCTTGCCATATTGAGCCGTTCTATGTTCCCACCGCCGTTGTTGCATGTTATAGCCAATCTGATTAAAAACAGATGAAATCTGGCGTAAGTGGATCTGACGTTCTTCCTATCTCGAGTCTGTTCTGCACGAAATTTCGCAGAGCGCCCGGTAATTCCCGAGTCTCGTAAATATAGTAAGACGGAGAATGCCGATGGCATTCATTCAAATTTCAAGCCAAAGAATCGGGTCAAGTTGGCAACCAATCCGCAGCGCGATATGTTTCCACGTGGTGTTGTTTATATCACCCTCGACTGACTGTATAGTAAATAGAAAATAGAAATGTAATAGACACTGTATAGCTCCTACCTACGGAACTAAGTTCGAAAAATGTTTGGATAAATACAAAACAAATTTTGATCATAAATAATTTTTCATCACATTTTCTTAGTGGTTATGGGTCGGTTATATATTTCGCTTCAGTTATGCGGTTCTCAGTTCGGATAATTTTGAAATTTCTCAGTTTCCAGTGACTTTGTCATATAACCCGGTGAGTTAGTTACGTGAGAAGACGTCTGTCTCATAATATCATGTCATGCCATATCATACGTTGCGTTGTTTGGTCAAATATGAGGTAATGAGTTATTTTCCTGTCAGAAGGTCACCGAACGACCTTGAGATAGGAAGGGTATCAGATCCAGTTAGAGAATCGGTTTTCGGGTCTGTTTTAATTCAGATTGATGTTATAGCTTACTTATTATTCGAATGTGGTGAAATTCTGCTATAGACAAAGCATATCAAGGCGGCCTGTAATCCCTTGGCGAGATATTAAATGTATGACAACTGTAATTTCTGCTTTTCCGCGATGAAAAGCGGACACAAATTATTTTATTTCACATCACATTAATATTTACTAATTTATCATGCAGTTTTTGCAGAGAAATTGCATAAATAAAAAAATCGGAAAATTTGACTGAAAAATCGATCAAAAAATGCCGTTTTTGGAAATGACCTCACCGTGACGTCATCAAAGCGGCCATCTTGGATTTTTTTTTACATTTTCTGGTAGAGCTTGACCCAAGGGTATAGTGTGGTAACTTTCAGCCCCCTAGCTCAAGGGATAAAAAAAATAAGTATGGGGGGCCCATTTCGGCCCCCCCCCCCCCTCCCCCAGGCCACAACAGGTCCCAGAAAGCCCAGGCCAGATAGGGTTAAACCGAAAAAAAAAACGAACCCCCCCACCCGAAAGTTACGGTCCTTAAATTAAGAAAAAAAGTTGTATAAAAGACAGATGTAACGGCGCATCATATTCACCGGTATGCCTGAGGGAAATGTACGTGATGAAGCAGTGTCTGCTAAAACTATGGACTGGTGTTTGCAATGCATGCGGCAGACACATTCTTGTGTTTGCAAATCACATGAGATTTCGCGGGAGTTGTGTCAAGGTTATGCTATCAGTAGAGATACACCGACATACCAAAGTTTGCGCAGACAATCTCCGGGTCAGCGTTGGCTGCAGAAGAGCGTATTGATATTCTTGCAAGCGAATTCTTCTAGCGATCGTATACGGTGTGAGTTGCAGGTATTTGAGGTTATCATGAGATAAATAGGCCAGACAGGTTATATACCCATAGCAAAACTTTGGGCAGAAAATTTACTACTTTCGCGCCAACATTTAATAAGTCCATACCATAATTGACCAAGTATTATCTCTCATCGTCTGCACTAAGAGGACACACTGCGTTGCCCAGAAAATGTTGAGAAAAAAACCCCATATATTTCTTGGGCGACATTTTTTGTTACAAGTCTGTATCTTTGCCATTAACAAAAAGGACTGGAAAATTATTACCACCCCGTGGAAAATAGTTGGTAGATTTAATTAATTATATAAATTACAAAAGAAGTACCTGTCAGTCAATGTTTTTTTCTATTGACACTTGATTCTGGGACTTTAGCACCCGACCAATTGTGGCGTAATAGGTCTCTTATACATGGAATGAAATGTTAATCCATAGAAACAAATCAAGCCGCATATTCATCGGTACTTTTTGATAGATATGGCGAGGATAGTTATCTCGAAGCTCGAGTTAGCTTCGGCGCTGATGAATGGCTACTCCGAATCTCAAGCAAATGCATTTGTAATTTTTCACAGTAACTTTAATTTTGGTAGTTTAAAAATATCTATATATGGTCCTGCCTCACCTTGTACAGAGTGTTTTGATATTATTGACGCGGAAATTCTTTTATGGACGACGGCTGAATATTGAATGTCGAATCCGTCGTTTGCTACCTATATATAGCCTTCAGATCCGACATCCAATAGGCTGCACGGGGGCGTCAATACGTAAGTTGGATCGATATGCAAGAGGTGGGAAAAATTGACGACGTCTGGTGACTAAAAAGCAACCATATGACACTACAGGAAAAATCCCTCGGCACCCAACATTCAGACCCGAGAATACGGTGGATTCTCGGACGTGGCCTTAGTATCTCAGCCGCGCTTTTATTGCAGGTGTTCATGTGGAGACTATGAAGTATCCACACGGCCCCTAGCACCGGCTTCAGCGGAATTAGATACGCTAGCTCGGAAGCTGTGTAAAGACTGTTTTCATATCAGTGTCAGCAACATTTCCAAGCAGATATGTATTTGGTGTCAGAACTTCAAGATTCGTCCAAGAATGAATAGTTCATCATCTAAAAAATACGATTTGGAAATAAATTTCGATAAAGAATACTCGTCAGTGATAAGGATTTTACATAAGTGGCATCATGGTGTCTTACTATCATCGGTGAAAACTGTTGACCGCTTCTCTCTTGCTCTTGTGTGATTTTGATATTTCCATTTTATATATTTTCGAAATTGGTCCTAACTATCGTACGAACAAGGTCGAATTCGTTTTAATTATATAAATAATCATAATTGAATGCTGAAATTTCGCAGTGCGAGAAACGAGAACCAATTCTCAATTGCGCTGACTCATAATAGAGTTGGAACTTGTAACAGAAAGACAATCATTTAACAGTTGATTTGGGTACCATAACACATCTCCAATTCATTATTTTACTTTGTTTTAGTAAGATTCACTTCGAATTGGCTGTGATTTGCTTGATCAATACCAGTCCCGATCCATCTCCGGACCAAAGTTCCCATTTCATTTCAACCGAGTTTTCCTCCGTGGAAAACAGTACACAGAATTTTTTTAAGGTGATTCTTCAGAGGAGTATAATAGTACTCCTGGTATGTTTATCTGGTCACCAGGCTACATTGATCTGACAGCCATCTCTATCAAATCGAACAAATCGACGGAGCTCTCTATCAGATCCTGCAGTGAGTTTGCTGAATTGCTATGATATAGCCGTATTTGGACGGAGTGGCAGCATGAACGACGGCCAATTAAACGCAACATTAAAAGGGTGGTGGAAAACGATGCCGCCTTACTGACAAGACGTCATATGACCCCACAGAGAAATAGGCTGACTGCATATATCAGGCGCGGCGGAGCGGGAGGGGGCGAGAGGGGCAGCGCCCCCCCCCCTCCCCACTATGAAAAAAGGTGGAATTGGTCGAAAATCAGTGGTGAAGCATCCGAAATCGCAAAATTTTGCGATGGAGTACCCCCGAACATCCTCTTTCTTCATTCACTGGTCCAAATTGATCGTGGCTAGTTTCAAATTGCAGTTTCATGCCAAGTGCGAATTTCTTCCCAGTGTTATCTGATTTAGTGTTAACCCCAGCACAGTCTTCATGAATTATCAGTTTCATATGATATCCACCTCTCTTTTTCTATAATAAAACGTTAATTGGCGCCGGAAATGGCCGCGTTCCCACAACTTCAAACAGCTCAGCTTTGAATGGTTAAAGCGAGAAAAAGTTGAACCTACAGTACTCGCTGACTGACTGGATCTCACAAGAACAAGGTCGCTGAAACACTCCGCCATATTTACAGTAGTACCCTTCTCCAAGTAAAACAAGTTCTGAGAAACCTTATTTCGCAAGAAGTTCTAGAAAATCTCCAGAGTGAATTCGTCATAGTCCCAGCAGACAAAGCTCCAAATAATATAATATTCATATGTACATACTACTATTACCAGGTGCTGGTTAAAGAATTGGTTTAAGCACACCATCGCCGAATACGTCTACTTACTCCCAAACAGCAGTTACTCTGGAAGATTTATTTAACAACCACAAAACGTTTATCAAGGAAAGAGGTATTTGTCTTCCAACCACTCATAACGATATACCAAAAGTGTACTGGACTCCCAAAATGCATAAATCACCATACAAAGCTAAATTCATAGCTGGTTGTTGAAGCTGCACCACGAAGCTTCTTTTGATCCTGTTGACGAGGATCCTTCAGGGGTTAAACGCATTTTTGGAAAGGTTTTGTGTCACTATTTCTAAGGACTCTGGCATTGAATGCATGTGGATATTGAAAAACTCAAAACATCTTACGGAAGAACTTTCCGTACAGACATGTGTCCACATGGAATTTCTCGACTCTCTATATTAAAATCCCTCATCAGGACCTTACTGTTCGTCTTATTTCATTAATAGTATCGGTGTTCAAGAAAACTGATCGCCGATATATTAATCTCAGAAGCTATGAAACATTCTTTAGCTCTACTACATACATGAGATACCATTTATGGAATATTTCTTTGTTTATAGAGTTGCTCGAATGTCTCATTAATAATATCTATGTGAAATTTGGCAATACAATATATCAACAGCATATAGGTATTCCAATGGGTTCTAATTGTGTACCCTATTTTGGCTGACCTATATCCGTTCTGTTATGAATACGACTACATGCATACGCTTTCAAAAACAGATTATTTCAAAGCCCGTTCCTTCTCATTCACCAAACGCTATATAGACGATCTTCTTGCTGTGAATAATCGCTATATAAATTACGCAGTGAAGGAAATACATCCATCTTCACTGGATTTGAAGGAAACTACAGATGGCCCTAGCGGCACATCTTATTTAGACCTATATCGGTATAAAAATGAAGCGGGCCTTCTCTCTCTCTCTCTCTCTTCTGCCGCGCCTGGAATATCTAAATACATCACCAGAACCAAAAGTGATCCCTGTGATGATTTGTATCCCGGCCACGCTTTTATTGTGCATGTTCATGTGGACATATTGAATGACATGACCACACGATCCCCAGCACCGGCTTTACATTCTCCACCATGTTCACAAGTCACAAAACTACAATCACAATGATTTGTGCAGAGTTTTGGGCTAACAAAGACTGGGCTAGGAAACGACATCGTACCAAGAAATAATATATAATTAACACTGTATTTATTGCTTTTATCCTTTGCACCCACACATGTGCCGTCCAAGCTCTAACACCGGAGGGATTTTTCATGAATTTACAGATAAATTAGCTTTCTTTTATATCAACCTGTTAAATGATGCTATATTATGGCTATTGGCTAAGGATGCTTTTGTCAATGTCAAAACACAAGGAAATGGATTTGTTACAGTTGTAATGGCCATTTAGTCATCACCTTCAAGTCATCAGACAAATGGTCATTAGTCATCAGTTTATTGTCTTGGAAATTTAAGCCGAACGACGTCGGGCATTACAGGTTAGTTTTTCCGGGTTTTCTTGCATTTACCATGTTTAACCCGTGTTGGTACGTTCACTCCATCGACGCCATCGATGCTCATCCACTGACATCAGATGAGTTAGTTATTTATTTGAGCTGATCTGTCATCACAACTCCCGAGCTAGCGTATCTAAATCCTCTAAAGTCGGTCCTAGGGGCTGTATGGTAACCTCATATTGTCCAAATGAACAGCCGCAATGAGAGGGTGACTGAGATACGTTCGAGAATTCTCCATATTGTAGTCTGGATGTGAGGTGTCGAGGGAAGCTTTCCTGTGTAGTCATCTGGTTTCGTTGATTTCGCCGAATCTCTTACATATCTTTCCAATCTATTTTAAATAATTTAAGGTCATCCAGTTATCTTATGTTGCAACCACCAAAACTGCCACTCATTTCCAATGCTCAAACTGTCTGTTATTATTTTGTTGCTCTCGATATCCAAGTGTATTCAAGCCAGTCCGACATTCCAGGCGTTTGGAATGGTCAATTGCACACATAACATCGGCGTAACTATTGGAGAAGACATTGTTTACCTCATGTGGCTCCCACGGCTAATGTATACATTACTCGCGGTCAATAGTAAAATACACCCTACAAAGGTGACCACTGTAAAATGCTGATGCAAATTATTGCGTTACAATATTGCGACATAAGCTTCTCGGTTGTAAAAGCCGGAAATGGGTGAATTATGGCCTTCAGGAATTGCTTCGCGCGAGGAGCATTTTATGCCTTTTACACTTTCATAATCGAAATCCTGATAAGCGATTTCCATTTTCACCGTTTGTATAAAAGCGAAAATGGCAAACTTTCAGATTTCATACAAATACTTAGATCATTATTTGAAGGTTATCACGACCAAGCAGACATTCACAAAATCTAGTATTTGCCAACTCGGTAATTTGAAGTCGGGAAAAAACAATATTGGATCGGCTGCGAACTGCACGCAACACATATTTGCAGTTCCCCCCTCAAACTTAAAGAAGTTCAATATTCAAGTGATGTCTGTCCTTCCTATGTATTACGACGCGAGTCCGCAAACAGCCCCAGGGCAAAATCTGTTTTTCTTGGATCGTCTTGCCAATGATTCTTTGCTTAGCGATATCCTAAATGTTCTTGGTGCTAGAAAGGAACGAGATATCGATCTGATTTCTGGGATGCGCATTCAGAAATGATATAAATTATGTTCTGCTTCAAAACAGTATAAGTTGACCTTGTCGATTTGTGTCGATTATATAACTGTTTAATAGATATTGAATTTGGAACTTGTATGTAGTATACATTCATCTTTCATGACTTGTCCCGTTAACCATTACAATTACAACACATATAAGGGAAGTGGGAAGAGGTGCCGACATACTGACAAAGCCACATGACTTCGCAGTATAGTCTTCTGTTTAACATATTCTAAAGCACATACCAAGAATCTAACGATTCGTGATATGTGTTGTATCTCAGGTACGCTTTTATTGTACCTGTCCATGTGGCAACTTGGATGACATGACCACACGGCCCCTAGCACCGGCATAAGCGGTATTAGCTACAAATCTAGAGAGCTATGATGGAAATGCTCTGACAACTCGTATATTGGTCATTGGTGAGCTGTGCCGCTGTGACAACTCGTACCCTGGGAATTGGTGAGCTGTATCGTCGTCAGATGAAAATGACGGCATTCAACACAAAAGACTAGTCTGTAAGGCCCGATGTCGACCCAGACAGCATACATTAATTTAAAAAAATCCTAACAAAAAAAATCCTAATAATTACAAACTAGTGTCTTGCTTTCTGAAAAGAGGAACCGGTCTTCATTCAATGGTGACGTCATACAGTGCTTACAATGAACAAATATCTGGTTACTTGTACTTAACTCTTCCTATCCTATCTCAGCTTGAAGAATGGCCGAAGGGCTTAAACAAGTCGGCATTAAATAAAGCCGATTTCAAATCCTATCGTTTTTGTGGAAGGCGATGTGGCCGTGAGTGATAGAGCGCCTCTCCTGGCTACGCGGCTGATGTCATAGATGAGATTGTTCGATTCCCATCTGAGCTAGTTATTGATTGCTTGTAATACATCACCGACATGTCATCCTCATTATATCATCTTTGCTAGCCTCGTGGCTATTTTGAGGTTTCTGTTATGGAACACTTCGCTAATGTTTCCTGCATGTGCGGTAAGAAGCTCCTGTTAAACCATAGAATGGCAGATGGCTAAATGTAATGACCCAGTGGATTAGGATTAGTAATGCGTGATGTAGCTATGCCCTGATGACACAGTGATATAATTAAGCGTATTACACTTGCAGTGGATTCTGGCAAGCAAGATTGCCACTAAAAACATATTTGATATCTTACAGGACCGCACAAGTTGTTCACTTCAAAAAGTCTTGTTTTTGTTGAGTTAAGTGGACGTATTTTCTCTTATCTGCATTCCGAAGGATGCTCCATGATCAGAACTGGCTAGTTCCAGTAACAACTGAGAAGGTAACCACCTAGATCCCAACAAGTCTCACTGATTCTCACATAATCTAAATGCTATCAAAGAAAACTGATCTGTGAAGTCATGTGACGCAGTCAGTATGTCGGCACCTCTTCCCACTTCCCTTATATGTGTTGCAATTGAATAGCATTTGATGTACATGTAGATGCATCTTTTCAATCCAGCTATGACGACTAGGATGCCAGACTATATCGCTTCAGCTATTCGTTGTGAAACACCAGAAAGAACCGATTGAGAATGGATTTTCAGATTATATGCATGATGGAGTAAACCAGACGTCAATATCCATGTATAAATAGTTCAGTTTTATAAAAAGCAGGAGAGGTCAACCGCCTTCGATAATGATGGAGCGCGAGAATACTTTTTGCATCGAAAAATTATGTGAAATAGAATGAGCCACAGTCCATTTTCAGAAGGTATTATATATCCTCATCACACGCAAATATTGGGGTACTGAATAGGAAGCGTACAGACATCATCCACAACATGATATCTATCTTACTAGGAATTATTATTGAGCGAGAGAGAGGGAGAACTAAGGTTTAAATTCGCGTTCAGCAATATTTCAGGTATATAGCGACGAGGAATAATAACACCATCATGGTGTCTTGTATGCATTATCGAAAATCGTTGACTGCTTCCATTCTCTCTTGCAATGAATTCGCTTGTGTTTATAACTATAACTGTATTTTATGCCGGCTTGAATTGTGGTTCTAACATTGTCGTATGAATGGGGTATTTCGATTGTGTACCCGGGGGATTGTTTATGAGCAACGTCTGGCTATTGAATGTTTGATCTGTCCTATGTAATCATATTGCTACTACTCTCAGAAAGGATAACGTACTAAATTGCGCAGCATTTTCGCTCCACGAGAAAGACAGTGCGTATATAGATCTTAGTCAACAAGATAACGCTGAAATAATGCACTCAATGTCAAATTTTCCCATTAAAACCATTTATTACAAATGAAAATAAACATATCAGTGGAAGTACATACATATATGTGAACTGCCGTCTTTCTACATGCGGGATATACAGTAGATAAAGCTATATTCAGCGATGCCAATGTTAGTATACTTTTATATACTTTTCTTTACAATCATTAAATACAATCAAAATCATTAATACCATCGAGAGACGTCACACTTCCCAAGGTACGTGTATCTGTAATATTGTTCCAGTATACGCATGTAATTCTCTCGAAATTATATCAGTATCAAATAATTTGCATAGATATAAATAATTTCTTTTCTTCCGATGTAATTCCATACACACACCCTGCTTCAACGCGACATTATGTTGAAATAGAAAACTTTAGCAGTAGTCGAGTATATCGAGAAAATTCTTATTGCAGTTAAAACATTCAAACGAATATAAATTAACGTACGGCATTTAGCTGGATGTGCATGCTCAACAGAGATTTTTCACTCCTATGGATTTATAACAGCATTCTTGCCAATATTTCGTTCCCTGTTGCATCTGGCATCTATACCTTGTGTCATTTATCTGGATATTATTGTCATTTAAGCATAATTCATTAAATTAAGCTACGGTATGAACGAGAAACGACGGATATTCGTTCCTTTTCCAGGATATGCCCTGATATAGTATCGCCGGCAGGAAAAACTTGTCTTGATTCATCATCAACCGGGTAAATGTTGTCAAACACTGATGATAGTCTAGGTTGCAGTCACACTGATGATAGATTAGGTTGCAGTCACATTGATGATCGGTTAGGTTGCAGTCATATTGTCGCTCGCTTGAAAGATTTGCGTGGCCAGAAGTCATTATGCTTGAAAACTAAGTGGTAGATCTTACGATTCTAATTCCACGAGCAAACCAAATGCAATATCCCACCTTGAACAAATTCTGTATTGCAGAGTCGTCTCTTTCTATCTCCAAATCTATTGTCATTCCTAATTCATTATTCAGTATTCAGAAGCCTGGAAGACAGCGGTGTATCATTTCTTAACACTGGCTCTGAGTAGAGGTCCACAACTTCACATTGCTTAGCTCCAAGTTATTCCAGTCGCTCTCGCCCAAGATCGTGGAACACAGTTAGGCATCTCATCGCAATGGATTGCATGGTACGTGACCATTGGCGAAATCTTTCCGAATCAAAAGTCAGAGAAAGATGAACAACCAAGTCACTGGATCCTGCAACTAACGTGTTGTTAGATCCGGCTATCTATTGTTTCAGTTCCACCTTATCCAACCTAAATTTAAAAGCTTCTTGGATTTTTCCTGAAAAAGAAAAATATCCATCGTGATCGCTTAAGGAATGGTACCAGGACACAATCCAAAAGAAAACAATGAATGGAAATGCATGAATCATTTACCTGAAATGAATACAAGAATATCTGGAATTAATACAAAGATAAATTGTCTGTGATGTCATCTGTCCATATAGACTCTCCATGCTTAAAACATGGCTCTACATCTGTTTTACTATCCAGTTAGACAAAAACGTGAACTATGTGAGTACGATTGTCGGCTTTCATCAGCAATTTCGGCAATTGACAACATCCTACCGAGGGGAGGGGGGCATTTCATTTCTTGGCTATATCACAATAGTTATATACTGTATTGAATTTGAATAGTTTCGTGATATCCCAGTTAGCACTTTCATAATAAAAAGGGTGACTTAATTATATTTCATGTTAACATTCTGTGCTACTTTCCATACTAAACACGCTATTCTTTATTCAGTAAGCAAATTAAAAGCAATAAAAAATAGTCACCTTTATTGGTGCCCGGCAGCATTACGGTTGAACGAAAAAATGATAAAAAAATCTAATTGCCTTGGAAGCATTATTTGGCATTATTAGGGCTAGAAGATTAGAACTGTTATAATCCAGAACTCGTTATCTGGGCTTAAAATGACATACCCGTTACTATATATGGGAATTCTCTGAAGAGAGAATTCAAATATATGGTAACCACTGAGAGGTCTCAAGAGAATATAAATTGAATAAAATTATGTGCCTTATATCATCTTATAAAATTATATATTTTTGCTAGATTCACACAAGACAATGAGGATGTTAGTTCAAAAGTTGGAATTTGAATTCTTTGGAATTTATTCGGATAATTAATAGAAAAGTTTTTCCGAACAATCTCAGAAAATAAACTGGAGAAATAAAGCTAGGCTGAATAAAGTTCAACTAATTTGTCGTATCGAACTGCCAGTGATAACACATTCTTCGCCCTTGCAATGCTCTAATATGTGATTATATTAGACATTACCTGATGTACTTGCCTTCTTCGTTGGAGACGTCGTTACCGTTGTTGCCTTGGTGTTTTTAGATTTAGTTACCTTCTTCGACATCTTTGTTACCTTTGGTTTTAGAGTTGTACCTTTGGTAGACGATGTAGTGGCACGGCTTGTTTTGTCAGTGCTAGCTGTCGGCGTTGTGATCGATGTTGTTGTGCTATTGGTGCCAGTGTCTTCTGTACTAAGTGTTGAGTTATCAGTGCTATTGGTGTCTATGGTTAAATTGTCTAAAGTTTGGTTTTGGGATAGGGTGACGTTTGCGCTCTCCGTCGTTGCTGCAATAGTCGTCGTAGTTTTAGCTGTTGCTTTTGTTGTTGCTGTCTTATCTGACGGTTTTGTTGTCACTGTTGGTTTTGTTGTTGATTTGCTCGTAGATTTGTTGGGTGATTGTGACGTAGAAATCCCAGAAATTATGGATTTTGCTCCGTTGTATTTGACCGCTTTCATGGTTTTGCGACTGGCCGTTACTTTCGTCGCATGTGTAGTTGTCTTCTTGGAGGTGGTTGGTTTCTGTGTAGTGGTTGTATTCTGAGTGTTGTCTGTAATATTTGTGGTTTCGTTCACGAGTGCCGTTGTAGTTTCCGTCGTGGTTGTAAATTTTGTCTTACGTTTGTCCTGTTTCGAAGTAGTGGTAGGTCTAGTCTTAGAAAGCAGCTTTGAGACTTTTTTTGTTATTTGCTTAGTTTTGGTAGTGGTAGGCAATGTAGTCGTTGTTTTGCGAGTGGTAGGCGTGGGTTTGACAGTAGAAGTAGTCGTGGTGGTTGCTTTCTTGGTTGCCTTTGGAGTCGTGTTCGTGGAAATATCTGTTGTCTCTGCGGACAATTTCTTTGCTTTTGGTACCAAGAGACCGATTTGGATTGCCTCTACATCGTCAAGGGTCTTCACCTTGTCTACAAATCGTGGAAAATCACTTTCGCCTTCTTCTGGGGTGCTGTCGTAATATTCATTATCGAATTCGACGTCGTTGGAATTGGAGTTCTCGAAAGGTCTTTTGTACATAGGGAGGTCCTCCTTGTCCACTTCATTCTCCGGAATTTTCAGGTCTTCTTTCCAGCTTATTTCGTTCTCTATGTCCATACCGGCAAGGCAACCCCTGACAGATTTCCATGTACAGACGTGACCATTAAATTCAAGCCCGGGCGGGCAGGCTAACCGGAAGTGACGTCCGTTAGCGCAGAGGTAGAAATGACCACATGAGGTAATATCTCTGAACATACCGTTCATTGAGGGACAGCTGAAGACTGTGAATAAAGCAGAATACAATCAGTTTAGTAAGGGAATAAAATAAATTGTTCAACAAATGCACACGTCGCTCAGTGTATATATGGCTCGTCCCAAGGTCTGAGTCTGGAATACGTACTGGTCGGGTTCTATCACTCATTATGTTTCGCTTTCTCAGTGGACAAATACCATCTAATCCTGAGAATGATTGGATATTGGTAAAGGTACTAATGCTGTTTTAACGAGATTATATTACGTTAACTCAAGATAAATCAGTGAAAACAAAATTATTTCCAGGAAGCGTGTAAATGAGATTGCTTTTAGAAAACAATCTGGGATGGGCGGAATTTGGTCACGTTACGGGTCTGGTGTGGTGTTATTATACATTTTCATAATAGGAACTACGATGTCGGACGATTCTTGGTTGAGAATATGAAGGGATTACGTGTCGGCAACCCAGTTTTAGTAAGCTCACCTTCCGCCATCAGTTGGTTTCCAGTTCTGCAGATAACGTCCCGTGCGTGGCGGCAGACGCCGATGTCGTGGTCATAGCGAGTGCCATTATCACAGGAGAAATGGTGAGGAGTACCGTACGAACAGACATAGAACCGGGCACAGTCAAACGGATCCTGGTATCGACCCATAAGTTCAGGGCATTGGAAGTCACCCTGTCCTGTGGTACCTGTCAATGATATAACATAACCCATGAAAGTTGATTCTATCTTATATTATTGGTTTTCATATTTATCTATTACTAATACAAACTTAATTGAGCCAGCTGTAACAACACCATTTGAAATAATTTATATAAGTTTGGCTGAGATCAAGTAACACAAAATCAATTCGAGAAATACCCGTGGTCCATCGGATGTCTTCAGGTACGATGTCGCCAGAATATCAGGCTGTGGAGATTTGTCAATTTGCGCCGTTCTATATTCCTCCACCATTGCATGTAATCCCATACTTTTCCTTTCTCGCCTTGTTATAAAACCCCCAAATGAGTTACAGAAGGGTACAAAGCATTAATTGTCCGATAATGCCATAGTTCTAAGGTTTTATTATGTTTGCCGTATTGTGGATTGGGCAGGAAACTGTTGATCGTTCGCATCACACTGGTTTAAATGAATATAACTTAACACATGACCGAATTAAGAGCCATACGAGCACCCTGTATCAAGACTTCCATGACGTTCGTATGATGAGATAATATCAAAGCGTACCACATCACTTTGGGGATCACTAGATATTTAATTTGACCAATGCGTACTGGACATTTATAATGACAGCATACTGTATTCCGCAAATCATTGGAAACTAATGACCGCTTCTTTCACGCAACTGGCTTTGCTCAAATGTTTTTTTCGTTTTTTTACGCAGAGGAATAATAAAATACTAAAATTATTAATTAAATAAATAATACTCGGTAGTTATACGGGTTAGATGATAGCAACATCAAGATGGAACATCAAGGTATGATAGCAACATCAAGATGGAACATCAAGGTATGATAGCAACATCAAGATGAAACATCTAGGTATGATAGCAACATCAAGATGAAACATCTAGGTATGATAGCAACATCAAGATGAAACATCTAGGTATGATAGCAACATCAAGATGGAACATCTAGGTGTCATGGTGAACTGTTGTGAATAACGTATTTTGGTTATGAAGGCAGAATTCGGCTGACTAATGGATGTCCGTTCAGTTGGTCAAAGCCAAGGGGGAGACATTTTCTTTTTTTCTTCATCAAGTAATATTCACGCTGTCCCTGTCTTACAATCTATGTGGTCGATTTCATCTTGATCCCTTAACCGTATGTCGTCTGGGCGATTTGGGGTGTTCCGCAGCCTTGAGGGAGGGAGGGGCGGAAAGTCCTGAAATTTAAAACACTATATCTTTGGGTCAAGCTCCACTAGAATATGTAAAACAATTCAATATGGCTGCCATGATGACGTCACAGTGACATCATTTTCTAAAAAGGCATTTTGGACGGTTTTTCGCTCATTTTTTTATTTGTGCGTTTTCTTCGCAATAACTGAATGATAAATTAGTAAATAATAATCTGATGTGAAATAAAATAGCTTTTGCCCTCTTTTCCCCAAAGAACAGCAGGAATTTTGAGGAAAACTGACAAAAGCATCACTTTTCTGATACCCCACATGGCCGCCGTGATCCTCTGCTTGGGGGTTATGCAAATAGGTTTCAAATGACCCCAATATGATAAACTACAAAGTCACAGAGTGTCAGCTCTCAAGTTTTTGTCGTTCCGGTGATAGGAGCAAAAATAAAAACAAGGGGAACGTCTGAATATCTTGTGTTTTACATCTCCAACGTATTCAAATGAACAGCCACTATGAAAGCCCTACTGGGATACATACCCTGGAAGCGAACTGGAATTCATTTGGATAAAGAATAATGGTCAGTGGTTAGGATTTTATGTATAGAACATCATCATATCTTGCTGACATTATTGGAAACTGTTGACCGTTTCTCTCTCGTAGAAAATCATCTTGCCTTTTTTATTATTTTATTACATACACATTTGGAATTTGTGCTTACTGTCATACGAAATAGGACTTTCGATTATGGGCACATAAATTCTTTATGGAGGACGGCAGAATATTGAATGTCAAGCCTGACACTTGCTATTTATCTCGAGCAGACGAGTAGATTATTTTGTCAGCCTGTATGAGCAGATCGACTGATTTTGGCATTTTCCAATCAAAGTGACCAGGTTAATGTGAAACATTATTTTTATCTTCGTAGAAGGATCCACTTTAGCTGTTTCCTTTCAGATTATCCGTTTCCTTCAAATTCCGCAAAAATATTGTGAAATATGTACAATAATATGCAGCAATAATTCCAAAACTGCACATGGATCAGTATCTCGGGATTATATCGATACAATACATACGCAACGTCCTTGCTCGCGAGTTATAAATAAATACCCCAAGGTCTAGATTCGGACAATATTGAGCCGTCAGAAGGGTAAGTTACAGCAAGTATCAAGTTTCAATATTTGCCCTTGACATTTTGAGAAAACATACCTGGAAAAGTTATGGCACGTGTGAATACAGTCCTGTAATTGAATGTCATTGATACGTTCAATTTAATAAAAAAAAACCTTACATTCACGTGACAAATGTTCGACTAGAGATACACGTTGGCCCAACTATAATCCGAGCGAGCGATTCTTGACTGCATATTTTCATCGATTATGTCATAGCACGTGTCAAAACTATGCGTTATAGTTAGCTCGATGGAGATTTCTAAACTGCTTTTTGAGCCTACTACTGGGGTTTTAAGATGTTGACACGAGATACATGTTTTATGTCTTATGTAACTTTAGAGGTGACATAGCAAACGGAAAAACGTCAGAAATACACATTCCTTTCACCATCAGTCTTTTGTTTGGAAAGTGGAAGTGTATGCCACAAGCTTAATCTGCTTCCTTGTTTTGAAAAATCAGCATAATCGACTTACGCACGAAGCAGATTTGAGGAATATAATTTAAAACAATTATCACCAATTATCTGGTTGCATTCTGCTGGAAAACAACTTGATCTATTTCTAATCAGCATCATGTTTTGCCGGCATCCTCATAAACGGTTAGATTTGGACCTAATTGTAACGTGGGAATGAGGTATTTAGACTATGTACGCGGAAATTCTTTAAGATTGGTTATCAAGTAGTAAGATTACAGATCTTTTGTTTGCTCAGTCAAACTACAAGAAATAAATTAAACAAAATAAATGTTACATCTTCAAAAAAAATTTAATTCAGGGAAATTGTGTACTAATTATGTTTTGATGATTACAGTAATGGAATTCGTTGCAGTCAGAATTCGAATTTTAAGTGAAGCGGTTAATGAAAATTTAGATAATAGGTTTTATATTTTGCATTAAAAATTTCCAGAAAAAAAATCCGAATTGATACAATGTACAAAAGAATCGTGCTTCACTTCTGTAATTTCGTCCTGGTAATGATTTTTTGACGATTCAGAGTTGAGTAATTCGAAAAGAAACCCAACAATGCGATCCGTTCACCTAATATCATTCATAACTTTAAAACGGAGCCCCCAAAATGAGAACCGTCTGACACTGCGCCACTTTATCGGATATCATATTGAGTTCATTGTTAATCTATTTACATATTCTTCTGACGAGAGTATCATCGGAAAACTCAAAATGGCGACCAAGAGAGTGAGACTGAAACATTACGTTTTCGTTGTTTTTCTTCAATTATTTTGTCTTTTTACGCATGAAGTGTCCAATATTATTTTATTTCACGTCAGATAATTATTTCCTAATTTATGATGTATTTTTTTTACGGAAAAATGTAGCAAAAATAAAATAATTGAAAAATAAGCATCAATGCATTTTTCAAGTATAACGTCAGCTTGGATATTTTGTTACATTTTGCCCCCATCCTCCCTTCAAGGCGGCTTTGCACCCTAGATCGCCCAGGCAATATACGGTTAAATTAATAAATTTAATGTCATATTTTCCGCTTTAATTTTGTCAAGATCAGTTGAACCCATTTAAGCGATTCTTTACGAAGTTTCTGAGTGTGCAACCACCAGTCGAGTAACGGTTATGGATATGAAAGGCCAAGTCTTTACGCTGAATAAAATGTTCTTTAACGATTTTACTTCATATAGCACAAATTTGGCTTCCATTACCTTCCAAGGAATATTCCATAACATAAGGAATATTCCAAACCATATTAAGGAAAATTCCTGTACATGCTATGAAAAATTGCTCAATAAATATGGACCATTCCACTGGTGATTTAGTGCACGATTATCTCAGAGCATGTTGATGGGTGCTTATGCGTTTTTGTAGTGTAATCCACAAGCGTCTGCGTTCTCTCGGCAATGTTCACCTTCCAAAAAAACCCGAAATGAGAAGAGTTCATTGATGTGGGCTGAACGACAGATACTTGGCCGGAAAAAACATGTTTATATCTCATTTTAACCAAGGACCAAAAAGAATGAAACTCGAAAAACTCAGAGGAGAATATGACATTTTAAACTTTTTGATGCTGTTGTAATGGTGCCAGCTACTTGATCAGCAGATCAACACGTCTTCAATAAGAGTCCAAAGTCATCAAAGATTTTGACTGCAGCGAATACACGATCGGTACCTACGCATGTGCCTGTGAGTCGCCGACCTTCATCTATAATGCATGTAAACAAATGCTGACTTGCAACCTTGATATAGTGTGCAATATGGACTATAAAATACCTCTGATGAAGGGACCAAACTATAGAGGGCCGAAGAATATCAATCCCATGGTCGACCAAAAGACTATCTTTAGCGAACAGTACGTCATGGATTGGTGGAACGCGAAAAAGTACAGCCTACATTTATTGCCGACTGGCTGGAATATGCCAAAAGTAAGTAACACCCTTCCCGAAACAGAACAAACACTGATGGACACCATGATGCAAAGAGATATTGCAGACATCCAAAGTAAATTCCATATTGTTCCAGCAGACAAGATTTCCAATAATATATTATTGATAAGCACTTGATACTATTAGCAGGTTCTGATTAAAGAGTGTGGTTTATCTAGTCCTCTGATTCTGTATTGCCGTACTTTTCTACTGGAATTACTTTGGAGGATTTATCTAACAAACACAAGCTGTTTATCAAAGAAATAATTCTCCTTTCGATCACTCATAAACATATGCCTAAACTCTAATGAAATCTCGAATTGCATAAAATACGAACCAAAACTAAATTTATAGCTGGTCCCAGAAAATGTGTAAATTCGTAGCTGGTCCCAGAAAATGTGCAAACTTTCGTCAACCGTGTTAACAAAAGTAATAAAGGGAGTAAAATATATTTTGAGAGAATTATTGTGTTGCCATTTAAAGAAATCCGAGATCGAATGTATATGAATACTTAAAAAACCCAAAACGTCTTTCAGAAAAACTAGCTGGCAAAGTACACATATCGTACAGACGTCTACCCACGCGGGATTTCTTGATTCTTTGCAACCTTATTGAATGCCTTAGTTCTTTAATAATATTCAATAAAACTGAGCAATCCCCATATAAGTGACTCTGTAAAGGATATAAATCCCCCATCATTATATTGGAAGGAAACCAGTGATAGTCCACATAGTACATCACGTTACGACTATTCGTTTATTAAAAAAAATCAGAGGATTCACTCTCACTTCGACTTAATGACAAGAGAGCCTCTTACACTTTTCACATAATTAACTACCCAATTTCGGACAGCAATATTCTAGAATTAAACGTAACATTAAAAGGGTGGTGAAAAACGATGCCGCCGTATTGATAGAAGTACCTGCATACGGCATATATTGCCTGGTAGCATTTTCTACATCTTCTAAAAAATGTGACGATTTCCATCAATGTGACTGTTTCATGACTATACCACCAAGATCCCTGGCGTTATGTTTCGTAAGTTCCCTGTGATGTCCAAAAGAACAGTCACGATCAAAGCGTCACTAAGTAAGTTACATTATACGACTTGGAAATTTACTTGGAATAGAGCAATACCTGCCAGTGATAAGGCGTTACACAGGTGATATCTGGTTAAAATTGAAAACTGTTGATCGCTTCTCTTTCGAAATTAACCATCGTTTGTTTTTTTTTAATTCCGAATATATGTATGTTTGGAACTGGTGCTCACATTTGCACGAAAAAGGGTTTTCGATTATTGGCGCGAAAATTATTTTGTGGACGATGGTTGACTACTGAATGTCGAATCAGACATGAAAATGACTCAACATAATTGAAACGCAATTTTTTTGTTTGAAATGTTTATTCTTTGGTTTTGCTTTCATCAACCGATATAGTTAATTATTCATTTCAGTGTTAGGCAAAACAAGTTTTTCGTATGTTTGAATCTTAGGGGCTTGGGGACATTTAACGACGACGGCTGGTGACGGAATTTCCGATCTGAAGCTTGTACAATTCTTGAGTTTTTCACGTGACAGTTTTGCCTCTAAATCCATAATCACCGCAAATTTCGTGTAAAACTATCGAGATCTAAATTCATAGATAAATATATGAATAATAATCTCCAACCCAAAGCAATACCAGCAAGATACAAACGGTCATCGTTGATGTTGGCAAATGCATCATAAAACCTGTTATATACACTAGACAAATGCAATCGGGTGTGTGAAATAGGGGAAAATGAGCCACCGGAAAACCAGGTTGATTCGCCCCTGGATTATTTTCCTTCGCGCCTAGATGAACCGAAATTGTTCAAGCAGAAATTGTTGAAAACTGGCCTATTTATGAGCCATGCTGGGGCAATGCATGCCTAAATAGTTAGTTGGACTATCCAGAGACATGTGTACGAGGCGAGCTTTGGATCACATTGTCTGTCGATGTGTTCTTGTAATCTCTATAAGTATATTGAAAGAAAAGGAGCCACCCAGGGAGAGTTACCAAGTTTTGTGTTCTGCAAAGGTTTAGAGAAGTCGTGGCCTTATTCTGATAAGAGTACGAATGGACGACCATAGTATCAAACCATCAAGTCTGGCATTTCAAAGTCAGCGATGGCCAATTATTACGTGTCAGCGGCCATTACCCTGAACCATCACGAAGCTATACCCATGTTTGTTGTATGGGAAACTGGTAACAGAAGCATTGCCGAAAAATGGGGAGAACACCCCGTCGACAGAGGTTGCATTGAAGTAGGAGACTATAATACCTTCTGCTCCTAACTACCATTTCTTCGCTGGAAATGGCGTAATCACACATCACTATTAGCACCGTAATTCAAGCAGACCTCAACCATAATCACAACCTATTGTCTTGCAAGAGAAGAGCGGTCACCTGTATCAAATGATGCAGACAAGACATCATGCTAATACGAAACCAATGAGGTATAATCGGCTGAATTGTTTCACACCTCTAGGAGATAGCTTGTCGACGATGTGACAAGAAGGCACAAGGTAATCTTTTAAGAATATAAATATAAATAATCTCATTCCTAGTTCAGTGAGGCAATACAAGGTGGACAGACGGCTTATCTTTTCCTGTTTGTTTTATGCTGCAAACATTTCTTCGGGATAACATGGAAAGGGATGTATCGGAATTCATTTAGGGCGATATAATGAAATTGCAACTTTTATGAGGCGATCCATATTCACAAGTAGAAGAGAATAATCATGCTTACGGACTTTGTCTCGTGAAGTTATTGCGTTCTTTAGACAAACATTGAATCTATGAAAAAGGGCTAGTTCCCCCCAAGTCTAGACTTGTGCACCTAATAGATCACTCCTAGGAGATTATCTACAGTCAGCTGATAGATTTAGGAGTGGACGGTTAACAGAACATTAAAGACTGGGCCTGAGGGGGGGGGGGAGATTTGACTTAATGTCACACTCAAGGTTGTTTCACTCATATGGTGACAGTCAGTTTGGTTGGTGGTGGAAGCCGCTGTACCCGGAGAGTCCACCGCCCGTCGTCAAGTAACTGACAAACTTTCCCACATGGACCAGCCGGGCTCGAATCCGTGTCGGTTCAGCGGTGCGAGGCTAGCGGTCACTAGCGAAGCGCCTTAGACGACTCGGCCACCGACGGCCCCTGACTGGACCTGAGAAGAGTTAGCTTCCTTTTCATGTAACAACATAATGCGAAGTCCTTCCGTGGAAATTCACGCTTTTACAACCTTTGAAAATCACGTTCGTGTGGCGGGATGAAATGTGTCTCTGTTATACGCAGCTTATCAACTTTAACGAACGACGACTTGGTAGTCTTCTCCCTTTATTCATTATGAACCCCAGATATCTACTGGATTTTGGACTGATTTTGCCTAAGATTGTTGAACAAACAGTTCGCTTGAAGTAAAGCAAGAAAAGGAAACTTAGAAAGGATGGAAGGATAAGCCCTTAAAAATATGCACACCGGTCTGGCTTACCGAAAAGCCTGAACATGGCGAGACGCTTCCAGAGATTAAACATGTTCACGTCACGGCCATCCTCAAATCTCTAGCATTTACAAACCTACATTGGTTTCTGCATTTTTGCGTCTCCAAATTTCAGCTGCTTAAGTCTTCGGGCGAAGTTTAGAGTTAATGTTCGATTCAAAGCAGACCTTAGCATTGATTGAATTTCAGTGTTTGACATTAAGCCCCTGTAGATTAAACAATCCTCGGTTTTGTGATATGTACATTGCTTTATTAGATTAACTCAGCTAAGATAATTTGAATCTTGGCTATTTTATTCCATGTTTGTCTGCTTCTAATGAAGTAATATTGAGATATAAGTATCCTAAGCAACATATTGGGTAACAAATCTAAACAATCCAGTTCATGTAATATAGCTTAAATTCTGTAATTTCGAAGGGAATGGGAGCGGGAGTATTGAAAGTAATCCAACTTGGTTCTTTGTCAAGAAAAAATATTGCACATGATTGAAATGGAGAAAATCGACTAACGTAAACTGAACTCGATAATTTAATTGCAATGAACTGCGACAGCCTGGCGGATGTTAACAGCAAAATTAACACTTGACAGTAATACAGAAATCGCTCCAATGTTGGCAAAAAATGAGATTGACCAGCTATATACTGTTAATATTTACTGTCAAGTCCACACTTCAGCTGACCACCAGGTTTTAGTTGTCCTATTACTCAGAGCGATGTCTCCAGCAGGGATTTCAGAAAATCGCGTCATTATATATTCAGATCTGATAAAGGTTTTTGTATATTTGTCTCATTCTTTGTATAACTCGCTGCTACAATCTAGATTGAGATGCGTTGAAAAAATAATTATCTCAAAATAATATAAAATGGTTATGTCGAATCTGTGAATCGCATAGAGATATATAATTTCAAATCGTGCGGTCGTTGTCTTTCCACACAATGATTCCAAAACAAGGGAAAATAATAATCGGAATTTAGCCAACCGCGTCAATTGATATACGAGCGCGGGCAACGGCAAGCTGAGGACATGTTTCTTGGATTTGATGTGTTCAACCTAGTCTCTCGGTATATGAAACAATTAATTTTCCAGCTGACGGCGATCTGAAAATGCACTTTGCTCTACATCAGACTGAAGAATTTAAAATTACCCAATTCATTCTCAGAATTGTTCTTGTCTATCGATACCCGAAGAGGAATTTCTGAAGAATAATTTGATGGCTTACCTGTAAGCATCATGGCAGAGTAAAAGGCAATCGCAATTAAGTGATACATTTTGTCCGATCACTAGTGGCAATGAATCCCAAGTGGTGAAGTCCAAAAGTCCAAGAAAGTATTGTAGACGAAGTTGCTGCTACAAGAAGGCTGTGGCAATCCAGTAAACTGTTTCCTCGTTGTCTGTCCTGTTCGGGGCAAACGAGCGCTTTTATAGAACACGCTGTTCGCGCGGTATGTAAATATATGACGTAGGCGCAGTCGATAACTTGAATACACACATTGTCTTGCGGCGTGAAAAAAGCTAGCCTAAGCCCTTGTGTCAATACGGGGCCTGAGCATGATTGCACCCCATCTTCTGCCCCGATTATCTCCGCTGTTTACCGCAAGGGCGTAGAAACGAGTACTTTTGAGATCTTTGCTAAAACCTTCGCCAGAATGGCCAATGGAATGATTGAAAATATTTTTCTTTCGAGACCACCGTTGACAGTTTTACACTGTTCCATCTTTCACAGAACAGTACGAGCTAGGACGTGCTACTTCGACCTCTAGCAGTATGATGTCTGAACGTTTGGCACCTGAAGGTGCGTTGTTGTGTCTGCGAGTGCTTGAATCACAGACAACAGCAGCTTCGATGGAGAACGCGTTTCTTTGCGCAATATTCGATACATTCGTTTTAAATTTAAGAACGACAATGTCGTCCTTTGCCTTTCCTACTACCGCACTATTATCCCACATGGATCAGCACACCGCTAAATTATCTAGGAAGATATCGGCATATCGAGAAGACAAGAAACTTGCACGTGAGAATATAAACATCAGACGTTGGAAATGGCCTTGCCATCTTTATCACAATTTTGTTGTCTTGACAGGATCTGCTAAATTACCTAGGGTGTTTCAGTCATACTGAAAACATATGCAAGATCATTATGAGAATATGAAGTATAGAAATTGAATTTATTACCAATGCACAGACATTAGTCCTGTAAGGGGGATATGTATGTGGATCTTTTGATGGCCTAACGGTCTTGGATTCAACGCATTCAACGGTGGCGAATTAGTGTCTTACTCTTAATGTCGTGCGTTCGAATCCTACACTGGATCCGCCCTTTTAGCACCAGTATATGTGCTTTAATGAGAAGAAGAAATCTTATAATAACTGAATATTAATATTATTGAACGTTGTAATGACACGAATTCAAGTAGTAATTTCAATATTCAAACTATATGGAATATGAATGTCAGATTATAAATTGCTGTGAGTTTGCAGAAGTGTATTCTCGATGCATTAATTCAATATTCCACCAAAACGCTAAACCAGAACTCATACAGACAGCTGGGTTTTGCTCGGACAAACATTCTCCATCCCTGTTTGATCCTCTTTGTCCCAAAGCCCGAAGTCTGGGAAAGCTGGAGAAATGTGTCCATACGGTATGGGAAAACCGAAGCTTCAAGGTTAATGCAGATAGGTGCAAACATTTGACAGACCCTCCGTACGTTTTGAAAATAGAATCTTTACAAACTCCAAATAAGTTACGATCAGCGTATAAATTTGAAGGTATTAATTCTAATGTCCTTTTCTAGGTCTATTGATGAAACGATTACTAAGCAAAAACAAAAGCTGTTTCATAGAAAGTGAAAAGACTTGGGATATAAAGTTGTGTTTTGACTGCCTTAACAGTAAGGACTTTCTGGTGTCTCTTGGCTGTAATTTTACATTGAACAAAACTAAATAAAGCAATTCAATGTGTTGACCTGTCAATTCATATAATCTCTTGATATTATTTGACAGCCAGTATGACCTTACTCCTGTAAGGTTTAAACCTATCGCTATAACATAACTTATATTTATATAGATTCATTTGTAGTATCGATTATTAGGGATGACACGAATGTGCCACAATTATTAAATTCTTCCAGTGAATAACAATTCCTGTTGTTGGATATTCAATATAACAAAACGAAATTTGCTCAAATATTTGAGCAATAATGTCAAATTTGAGCTATGGGTTGAGGGTTTGGTATTTCAACCCTGGAATTTTTTTCGCTAAATCAATGAAATGAAATAAAAAGGAAATGGCAGTCAGAATAAACAAAATACTCTCGTTATGTTTATGCTACTGCGAATAGAACGTCTTGTGATTATTGGCTTCTTATCATATGTTGGGTTAGATGCCAATATTAAATGCTCTGGAACAATTTGGTGTAAACCATTCACACTACATATATTTATGTATATATGTTGATTGTAGACATACCAGGGGCAATGCTGGTCAGGTAGCCAAGGTGGGGGTATTATTCTATCTAGTAGTCTGGTTCCAATTGAGATAATTGATCATAAACATGTTGTAGGGGCGTTGGGGTTTGGTTTAACGTCACACTCAAGGTCGTTTCACTCATATGGTGACAGTCAGTTTGGTTGGTGGAGGAAGCCGGAGTACCCGGAGAGAACCACCGCCCGTCGGCAAGTAACTGACAAACTTCCACACAAGGACCAGCTGGGTTCGAATCCGTGCCGGTTCAGCGGTGTGAGGCTAGAGATCACCAGCGAAGCGCCTTAGACCGCCATGCGATGATGATGTTAAGTGGTCTTTTTGGACATGAATTTGTCTCACACTACCAATACGAACCCTCTGTCCCTTTCAGGAAACTAGAGTTCATAAGCTTTGAGATGGACTCATTAACTTGGCATAATACATGAAGAGGGAGACTCCGAAAATATTAGAGAAAAGCAATTTGTAGATCAATATTTCGACATTATTTATTCATGGCATTACTCTCTGTATAGTACTATATCTGACTGATTATTTTTGAATGTTCTGTAAAATTTATGTATACACATGGAACCTGTTGTAAACCACCATTCTTGAAGATGACATGAATAAATAATGTCGAATTTCTGATTTACAAAATGCTTCTTGGTAATACATTCGGATTCACCTTCATCCCGTATTAGAGTTCATAAGCATTTTCAGTTACAAAGATCTTGTATCGCCGCGGATATGGCGCTCAAACCAAAATTGCTGTGATGTATTTACAGTCTGTATGTAAGGTTCGAGTATCTACCATCGCAACTTCCTAGTGGGATAGCTTAAACATCCCACATCGCGAAGAAACACGATGGTGTATGGAGTTGATACCAAGTATCCAATTATCCCATGAAGTTTCCCAGCATCGTAAGAGCTGATCAAAATTGTTCTATCTTTCGAGCTATGGAGTGATATAAAATCTCACGGTGTTCCTACGAACAATCAAGACGCGGAGATTATACATTATGTTCCACAAAATGCTATCGAAACTGAAATTCATTTATTTGAAATAGAGGTGAGTGAGTGAATAGAATTTAACGTCGCTTTCAACAATATTTCAGCTATATCGCGACGAACCAACTAAGCACCACCCAGCCAAGTTGCGTTCCTGCTACTTCAAAGAAGAAATCTTTGAAGCAGCGTGGAACCAGCAACCCTCCATCCACCCTATAAAGCACTGAGGAGAGCACACACGACACAGACAGGACGCTTACATGTTACAATAAAGACAAATGCTATTACAGTCCTAGACATCACATTATCAAGTTCCTGTTGCTTCTCAGCAAAGTGCATTGAAGCAACAGGTACCCGAGCTCACTCAACCACGCGCTATTTGAAATAGGTCTATGTCAAATGGACAGTGTCAAGGACACATTGGTGTCTTACCGGAACCATTGAAACCTTTATGGACGGTGACTGACTAATGAATGTCGGATCTGACGCTTACATTTACATAAATATTCAATTTCAATCATTTAACGACTTGTGTGCTGATGGTAGCAGGGAAGAATAAGCCATTATTGACCAGAATGGACCCTTCACAGAAACCCTGTGATTGGCTGAATGATCCTCCTATACAACCCACAAGCCAATGAAAAAAACGGATTTGTTTGTGTTTAAATTTGAATTGACCAATCCAACTGCTCTAACACTGAATATGTTCCTTACTGCACTAGAGATTCTTTAGTAATCCGTACGTACGTACAGACGTACGCTGTCATAGGCCGGAACAGACTACTAAATGTCAGGCTTCACAATTTCATACCATCATTAATTTTTAACAGCCTCGCCTTCACTCTCTACACAGATTATCGCAATGTATATCTGAATTTAACCCAGACATGCCTTGTATAAGACAGTCGCAATGCAGATCGAAATGCTTGTACGCGATACGCCGTCATCCAAACACACTACATGCTTTAGAGATGTTTGTATGAAAATAAGAAGTTTTTAGAAGGACAGCTGTTGTAGCAAACATGTTATATTGTCTGTCTGAGAAACGTCTCGTCCTGCTTAACCCTATGGAAGAATTTCGTATAAAGCCTTCATTGTTTCACGAACGATACTGTTCTGATGACGGTATATCCTGAATTTGGCTATTTCTTTACAGACTCCGATCTGAGGACATGATGAAATTATTGCGCAGGTTTGTTGGATGAACCATCTTTTTTATACCTTCTGAACCCAGTTGATTTGGTCCACTCACTCTAGACAAGCGTGCCAAAACAAGCCAGATAGCCTGACCCACTGGAATTGGAATTATTCAGCTATGCCTTTGTTAGCCTTTTCAATTTACTCATCCTAATTTGATGTATCCCTTACGGGACATATAGCAGGCCCTCCGGGTTATTGGGTCTTCATAGTACAGTATTTGTGATCATGAGATAGTAGTTCATTGCAGTCATTCGTAGCCTCTATTCGCATTCCTGCAATATAGGGATCCTCCCCGGTATTGAATAGATAAACGTCGTCCACAATCATTTTCTTGAGTAGATATAAACTCAACATGTTAGAAACGCAAGTTAATTTGTTGAATGGCATAGGGTCCTTCTATTTGTGGGGTCTCGAAGAGGAAGATTGGTGAGGAGAATTTCTCGAGTATTACATCGTATTCCTCTACGTACATGCAAAAATATAGTACATTTATTACATGGATAAAACGTAATCGTCGATTAATGTATGATCGATGAGTTCAGCGTCAGCTCACACGTTCCCGAAATAGTCGCCGTCGATAGCATCTCGAAACGCAATGGAGTTTACATATGAAGCACTGGTTGCATCCATCTGCGTTGTCTAGTTGCATGGGACGCTGTTGGAGAAGTTGAATGCAGCCGGGAGGTGTGAGAATTCACGAAGTCACGATCACCAAAGAATATAATTAAGCACAATATCGATGCTACTATGGCAGAAAGGAACACCAGGGTCACTGTTAAATGCCCGAGAAAAACGAGAATAAAACTCTTCTTTGTCCCAATCTTGTAATTGATACATTAGCAGATGTAAGGATTAAAGACTCATCTCATATTGCGGTACTTGATGAGTAACGACCGGGCGTTCCAAGGCACAGAGAATACTGTAGCCGATGCCCTTACCTAACACGATGAAACGCATTACTTACAGATGGAACATATTTATCTTTAGAAGAGGGAATGTCCAGACGTGTACTACATTGGATGAAGGATGTTACAATGACACAGGGGAGACAGGTCTGAGGACGGGACGGGTTCGAGTCAAGCATAAAAAAGCATACCGTTGTCACGAAAACAGAGACTTGTCAGTTCTTTGATTCAACATAACTTCAAGAATCTCCTATTAGATCAGACGAGGGGTCATATAAGTGTACTGTGCCCCAATTTTACTCGTCTAATTCCGCTTAACCTGGGGTTAGGGATTATGAGCATGGAGAAACACCAAATCTTCGTGATGTTCTCATGACCCTCATAGTTAAAGCGTCCCTAAAACACAATATACTCTATAAAACGACTTTGAATAAAATAATACTTGTCAGTGACACAAATCTGACGAAAGTTTTTGTGAGACACTTCTGTGAGAGACAACACTGTGAAAACCCGATCCATCCAAGGCCCGTTCCTTCTCATTCACCAAACGCTATATAGACGATCTACTCGCTGTGGATAATCGCTATATAAATGACGCAGTGAAGGATATATATTCACCTTCACTGGAATTGAAGGAAACTGCAGATAGCCCAACAGGCACATCCTATTTAGACCTATATCTCTACAAAACTGAAGCGGGCCTTCTCTCTCGTCGACTTTATGATAAAAGAGATGATCACAATTTCGACATCGTAAACTATCCCTTTCTGAACAGTAATATTCCAGTGGGATCTGCATATGGAATATACATATCTCGCCTAGTAGCATTTGCTAGATCCTGTGTCAAATGTGACGATTGTAATCAACGTCACAAAACATTGCTGCAGAAACTTATAAAACAGGGCTATATCACAAAGCTCCTCCACTCAAAGTTTCTCAAATTTGGCGATACATATCGCATGCTGATAGAAAATACGAACGTAGCGTACAAGATATATGGCGTTACGTTTCGTAACTTGTGTATAATTCCGCTTAACCCGGGGCTAGGGGCAGTATGCACCCATGTACTTCAAGATCCTCATGATGCTCATATGAACAGTCACAATCAAAGCGTGACTGAGATACATCATTCTCTAGATAACGACTTTGCTATGATTATTATGGATTAAGAATACCGATCAGCGATACGGATTTGATATTTTTGGAACATCATAATGTCTTGCCAGCATCATTGAAAACTGTTGACTGCTTCTCTCTTACAGGAAACTAGCCTATGTTTATGTACACTATGATTGTCTTTTTGAATGTGGTGCTAATACTGTTATATGGAATATGGAATAGGTCTTTGGATTATGAACGCGGGTATTCTTTAAAGGACGACGGATGAATTATGAATGACGGACCAGACGCTTGTAATTTGGTTTTTGGCAATATTGTGTTATGAAAACGGTATTTCGATTATGATCCCTCGATTATGATTTTATGGCCGAGGGCTGGCTACTGAGTGTCGACCTAATGCTTGCATTTACAACAATGAGATTACACTCAACCCCTCCTTATATCAGTTACTCTATCATACACTATGGATATCTCTGGTGATAACGTAATGCAAAATGATTTTTTATTTGTCACGCGAAAACAATGTAGACGACAAATTAAAATGGACTGGAAATATTAAACCTAATGCGCTTGACCTGTCATTGTTGCTCTATATACTATGCCATTCGGATTCTGTGAAAAGTGGAACTGTACCAGTGTATGTCCCGCTATATGGATTGTCGCCTGTCTATAATTCGGCCCAGACAATGAGGAGTAGGGACGTTTTGAGAACTGTCTCGCTGACCCACCTGTCCTCATCTGTCCCCATTCTTTACCTTTAAAACACTTTTTAGAGAGGACATACCGTCAGTCGACAATTCGGCTTCTTGCACAGATGCTAATTAATGATCGCCATAATAAAATCAATCATAAGAATGCAGTACATAATAGTAGAATTATATACATAGGACTGAATCGTTTTGAAATTCCCGGAATAAATGTTCGCCGGTGTATACATGCAGATATGCGAAAACAAGGCGGGTGTGTCGAATTTTTCAAATTACCGGTTGAATTTCAACGTAATCACTCTTTATCTGAGAGCAAAGATAAGTATTATCGCCGATATGTTTCTCGGACAATTCTGAGCCATGGTACCCACCCTCCTCGTAAGAAGAACGTGTAACTTTGGATTGCGTCCAAGCGAACAGGTGGTACACTTTCCCAGCTTCCTATCCTGTCTCATTAAAGTTTTTAAAATTGTTAATTCTCAGTTAGAACAGCTTTTGAATTCAAGGGCAGCCTCGATTGGATATTTCCGCTGACGTTAATTCAAGTTCACGATAGCGATAGAACAGCGGCTTTGTTCTGGTCGTAATTTTCACGAAGAGCACAACGTGAAAGTTTGAAAGTCAGTTTGAAAATACAAATTCTAACGAAGTTTACAGTTATCAGTTCTGACATCCATTACGAAGTCTTCATTCTCAATTAAAGAATTACCCGTAATGAATGAGAAAGGTACACTTTTAACACCCAAAATATATGTAGGTATTCAAAACATTGACAAAGTAAATAAACACTAGTTTTTTTCAACTGAATAGTGACAAATTAATTTTTCTGTACGTGGAATTTGAAGTCAAATGTTGCTCAATTATTGAGTTATTTGAGTAAAGGATTCTCCAATTAATTGCCCATGATCGGAATTATGAAATAGCCATGGCAATGGGAAGAATGCCGGAATACTCACAAATCACATGAACCTACAGGCTGTTCTTTCCATTGCATCGATCGAAATTACAACACATATAAGGGTAGTGGGAAGAGGTGCCGACATACTGACAGAGTCACATGGCTTAACGGTATAGTCTTCTGGTTAATCTATTCTAAAGCAGATACCAAGAATCTAACGATTCGTGATATGTGTTGTATCTCAGGTACGCTTTTATTGTACCTGTTCATGTGGCAACTTGGATGACATGACCACACAGCCCCTAGCACCGACATAAGCGGTATTGGAAAGAGAGCTATGATGGAAATGCTCTGACAACTCGTATATTGGTAATTGGTGAGCTGTGTCGCTGTGACAACTCGTACACTGGGGATTGGTGAGCTGTATCGTCGTCAGATGAAAATGACGGCATTTAACACAAAATTCTAGCTTGTAAGGCCCGATGTCGACCCAGCATCAACTTCGCACAATGCCAACATTTATCAAAGACCAAAAGGTCTGTACAGGGGGCGGGCCTCGGGGACGGAACGTCCACCAGCATGAAACGTACGACCTTATTCGTACAACAAAAGAAACGTCCACCACCACGAAACGTATGACCTTATTCGTACAACAAAAGAAGGCATAAAATACAACTATAAATATATAGCCGACGAAAGTTAGTTTCTTGTCAGAGAAAAGTGATTAGGAGATTTCAATGATGCCGACAGGACATTGTGATGTTTCTATCGTATTATGAATGAATGAATTTGAATTACAACACATATAAGGGAAGTGGGAAGAGGTGCCGACATACTGACCGAATACTGGTCAGTGATACGGACTAGATGATAGAAATCTCAACTGTTGATAGCTTCTCTCTTACAAGAAAAAAGCTTATGTTTGAATTTATTGTTTTTCTTGGAACTTATAGTGCGAATAGTGTCATGCTAATATTATCTATCGATTAATATGAACGTGGAGTTTTTATCATGGCCGACGGGTGGTTCTTGGAGGTAGAATTTGACGCGTGTATTATGCAACACTTGTTTCAATTTAATCAAATTTGCGAATATATACGATATAGGGATGGCGAAATAAACGATCAAGGGAAGATATATATTTTTGCACAAAACTTTGAACATTTTTATTTGTACGCGGCCGTCATATGTTATTCATGCATACGTCAACGTCAACATCGTTGATGATACTATAGTTGGAAGACTGTGTTGGCATTGACAGTATACACTGGCATTGAGCTCGGTTTGTACCAACCTATCTCCATTTAGAAAATTCCACCGACAATAGGAACGCCTTTATGGATGACATCATACAGACGGCTACCACACGTGCCTATATACTTAAATCCGAAGCGAAGACATAAGAAAAACAGATATAAATACAAAGTAACGCCAAGAAGTCAAGAAACGAATCAGAAACACATACGGCAGGATTTATCTCAAAAGACTTGCCGTAAGACAGTCTCTGTTTTTTAAGGAGGCTCATTCTCTGTTGTCTGAATGCGTTTATACAAGCAAACTTTTCCGGTCGTAAGAAGTTAAGAAACAAGTTGGCTGTGCCCAGACATTCTCTCAGGACATGACTTTTTTTTATTTCTGATCGATCTGTGTCCATGTTACTTTACTTATCAGATTACTGTAATGAGATTTGAACGGTTAAACTAATCTTAAGTAAATAATCCAGGATTTTAATTGATTCCAATCGTCTGGTCCTCTGATCCTAATGCGTAAAAATGGCACCCGATAGGCGAATCGCCATAAATATGATCCATCCTATATGAAAATTCTTCAGCAATTTCAAGTAACAAGAACTAATATAAAGGGGTTACGGTCTGCTTAATTCCTAAATGGTTATCGTAATCAATCAATCTGTTTATGCCATTTATTGACCAATTCTTCGTTTTTGTCTATACCCGGAACAATTGGAAACAATGCAGATAATATACACTTCGAGCGATATAAAAAGAGGTGGGATTTTTATCGTCTCTCGCCATCTAGAGCGAAGATGATAGGTCTATGGGGTATTTAATAAACCGATTAATAAAATATGGTTGAAAAGAAGAACTTCCTTGTGGACGACGGCCGTGTACTGACTGACGAACCAGGCGACTATATTTTGATCTTCAATGTCTCAATCATATGTGTTTGCTTAACTGGGCGCTATGCGAAAATTTGAGTGGCAATCAATCCTGATGTTTCGCTATTTCAATCAATTGATCGATGATTTATGCTGTTCATAATATTGAACAAAATCTGTGTCAAACGAAGGTCGTTTGATTGTTCACGATTGTTCACGCGGTCATTCTTTGTTGACGACGGTTACCCAATGTCTGTTGAAGTTGACGTTCCGTTTCAGTGTCGGATCGTTATATGTCCATGTATTTGCCGTCGTTATATCTCCATGTTGTAGTCGACCCACACATTGACGACGTGTGAAAAGTATTTTGAACAAATTGGAACTCGGTTTAAAATGTTTTGCGCCCCGAGCCTGGCATGCACGGCATCGTTGAGAGGTGCAATCTTCGCCATGTATTTCCTCAGAGATTACCTTACCGAGCAAAAAGGGGGGATTAAAACTGTTTATGTCGTCTGTTTGCTTATAGCTATGTGTATAACCTACATCTCGTAGAGAGCGAGCTTGAACGAGAGAAAAAGAGGCCCTTACATGGATGAGATAAGTTGAAGAAGCCGATATATCTCACAGCACGTGCAGTAGCCTATTTACACACGTGTAAGTCCGCTTTGTCATTGATATGTTTTTTCCCCAACGCGGAGCAATAATTCATATGATCACAATATGCATGAAAATGTTTCAGAAAAAAAATAAAAAGAAATCATCAAAATATTTTGACATGTGACAAATTTTGGCAATAACCTTAACGATAAGTTTCTTGGATAGACGGGTGTGACACAATATTTGTTGTTTCTGGCAATTGAAGTTTTCAGAAACGAATTATCCAAATCTACCGATCCTGGACCCAACCCTTGAAAATGAAGATGCGTAATAATGCCTTGAAATGTTAATACTTTGTTTGTGCATCGCTATTCGAAGCAAATATGTTTGAAAGATTCCAGGGTTTAACCGGGTAAGACTATGTCTATATATTGATTATTGTGTCATAAAAGCGAAATTACTCTCTAGCGAATTATTTTTAGAAAGTGGAAACAAAGAACTAGGAAGTAGAATTTCTCGTAAAATATGTCAGAAAAAGTAATCCTCTCGCGGATCATTGCATATTTGTGCATCTCCCACATAAAGTTTGAATTGTTGATAACACAGAAAAATCAAAAGCTTTAGAAACAATACGTGGAAGATGAAGTAATTTTGGAAACAACTCGAAATTTCACGTTATGAGCAAGAGCACCATGATGTTTTCTCATCTTGGTATAATATAATAGTTTTCCTTTCAGTTTTGAGAAGCTTGTGTGTGAGAACGTATGCCGCAGTTTAAACGCTCCACGATGAACAACATTGCTGTTATGACCGTTTTGTAAAGTAGATCGATTTTTCGGAAAACCTATGAACATCTGTCACCTGAATTGACCGTATATATATTATGTCGATATTGCTTGGTCCACTGAATTTTTTTTTTCTTTCAGTTGTGAGAAGTTTTATATGAGAAAACGTTGTCTGCTTTAAGCACATCATACAGTGCTCTTGAGTAATGATAAGTATATGCAATTGTATTGCGGTCTTATAGAGTGATATTTTTTGTCAGAGTTCCTTGTTTCATGATATGGATGAGGGAATTCTGTAGGAGAATTGGTGTGACGAATGAAAGGTGATTCAGGCATTTTTCTTTTGTTTCCATGGCTTGAATTAGAACGCCCCGAGAGAATGATGAATTTTCTTTGAATTCCGTTTTATTAGGAAAAACATTTTCCTACGAGGCTGAAATTTAGAAAAAAATCAGTAGTTAACGTGTCTTCAAACCATTAAAATAATGTTCAATTCCGTGGATGTTATGCGTTGAAGAAACGAAACGGTCATAATCGGAAGCAGCCATTATACCAAGCCGATCCGTCCTGCTGTTTCTGTGAATCTCCGTTACGATTTGCCATTTTCTATACGTGGAATCAAATAACCATGTAGAAATTTCATATTGTAGAAGTCACCGCAAAAGATGTCAGAAAAAATATACCCCTTGCTCAGGTGACTGTATATTTGAATATAACCTAACTGAGGGTTTGGATCTTATTTATGACACGAATAGTGGAACAGGATCAAATGCTATGGACACGATAATTTCGGGAAATACTAGGAATTTTCTTCTATAAAATGCTGGAACAGGTAGAGGGAAGCTTTGACCATTCAATACTGTGCATATTCCAACCTATCAATACTGTTCGGAAAGGCATAATACTAGGTGGTACTGAACAGTAACTGGGTAGTATTAAGTGGAAATCATCAGACCTAGACTCCGAAGTCACGGTCATTAAACCCTACATTAAACGATGGTGGAAAACGATTCTGGCGTACTAACAAGAAATCATATGACCCTACAGATAAATATACTGACTGCATATTTCTATAAACATCATAAGAACCAAAGTGATCCCTGTGATGATTTGTATCCCAGCCACGCTTTGATTGTAGCTGTTCATGTGGACATATTGAATGGCATGATCACACGGCCCTACCAGTTTTAGCGGTATTAGCAGAGCGGTATGGGCGATATTAACTGAGCAGTTCAGCACAGAAGAACATTTCCTTCCATGAACTGATCAGTAATGTACAGTTTCTTAGCGATACTGCTTAGTTTCTGCGAAGAACCCCATCAACTGTTGATTGCAGTAGCTATCGGTGTCTTAACGGTACTGTGCAGTTACTTCTCAGAACATGATCAGCAGCTGGTTCCAGCCTCTCGGGGACCTTTCGGAGTAGAATTTGCTCTCCCAGGATGGCCTCTGTATTTGTGACCACAACCTCAACAACAACCTCACAAAAGATGACCGCGCGTCCTTCAGATAACTGGTTTTATTCATAATTGTACAAAGTACATGTGTATCAACATTGAGATGCATGAATAGCGATCATTGATCCAGCAACGTTGTCATGGACCAGGAGTGATTCATGGAAGTCAAACGTAGAAAACAGTTCTGGCTCATTTGAGTGTTGCCTTTTCCAAATCTGTATCGTTGAGATGTATCATTTTAACCAAATGGTTTCTCATGTCGTTCATCCATACGCAATTAGTTAATTATCCCGGTCTCTAAGGACACCTTGCAGATCTTGTATGGAGTTTCATCCATACCAGATATTGGCTGACTATTACGGTCTCTGTGAACCCAGTGCATACATGTAGCTTGTATGGAGTTTCATCCATATAAGACATTGGTTGATTTTCACGGCCTTTGTGGACACATTGCATAGCTTGTATGGTGTTTCATGCATAAAAGCCATTGGTTATTTATCACGGCCTCTATGGACACATTGTGGATCTTGTATGGAGATTCATCTATATAATAGCAGGCCTCAGAGCCGACATTCATTGCTCACCCGTCGTCCACAAAAGAGTTTTCGCGTCAATAATCGAAAGATCTATTTCGTATTGCAGTTAGCACCAATTCCTGATGTGTATGAAATACAAATAATAATAAAAACATGTAGGTTTCCACCAAGAGAAGCAGTCAAGAGTTTTCAATGATGTCAGCAAGACAGGATGATGTTCTCTGCATAAATCCGAATCACTGACCATTACTTTTAGGGCCCTCGGTGGCCGAGTGGTCTAAGGCGCTTCGCTGGTGACCGCCAGCCTCACACCGCTGAACCGGCACGGGTTCGAGCCCAGCTGGTTCGTGTGTGAAAGTTTGTCAGTTATTTGCCGACGGGCGGTGGTTCTCTCCGGGTACTCCGGCTTCCTGCATTAACCAAACTGACTGTCGCCATAGGAGTGAAACAGCCTTGAGGGTGACATTAAGACAAATCCTCTCCATTACTCTTATTCAAATGAATTTCCATGTCTTTTTTCAGAGTATGTATCTCAGTCACGCTTTGATTGCGCCTGTTCATTTGCACACCATGGAGATGTCAAACACATTAGAGTTAGAATTAGAGTTACGAAAGTTACGAAACGTAGCGCCAGGGATATTGCACGCTACGGTCGTATTTTGCTTTCACAGTACGGTATTAATCACATAGTTTGAGAAACTTTGAATGCAGAGCTATGGTGGTATAGTCCTGTTTGATAATGATATTCTATTGCGTTGATTAAACTCGGCACAGTCTGCAGATGATCTAGCAATTGCTACAAGGCGAAATATGTAAACGCCGAATGCAGATCCTTCTGAAATAATGCTATCCAGAAATGTGTAGCTCACTGTGTCAAAATTGTAATCGTCTCTCTTGTCGTAGAATTGGCACGACAGAAACCCTGATCATTCTGGTGAATGTATAGGCCCAGATGTAAAGTTATATATATCCTTCATCGCTTCGCTAATATAGGGGTTATCCTGTACTAGTGGGTCGCCTACATAGCGGTTAGTGACTGAGAAGGAACGGGTTTTGGAATGGTGATCTATTGACAATTTCTGCATATAGGCGTATTCATACGAGAACATATATAGGTCTGTCAACGGTGATGCAAAATTTGTACTTATTGGGATACCTATACGCTGTTGGTATATATTTGCCGAATTACACATGGATAGTGTTAATGAGAAATTCAAGCAATTCTATAATAAATGAATCATCCCAAGAATGATATCTTTTACGTACCGTAGTACTGAAGAAAGACTTATGGCTTCAGACATTAACAACGGTAACCAATGTTATTGATATTACTAATGAACTAAGGTGTTCAATGAAGCCATGATGAGGAAAAGTAGTATAGAAAGCCAAGAAATCTCAAGTAGATACATGTCTATACGGTGTTCTTTACAATCTAATTCGTCATTAAGACCTTTTGAGTGTTAAAGTACCGTATCCACATGCATTCGACATCTGAATTTCTTCAAATGGCAGCACAATAATTACTCAAAAAAGATTAACTGTTTGCAGGACTCTAGAAGCTGAGTTGCACGAGTGCTGGAACCTGCTATAAATTTAGCTTTATATATTGTTTTATTTATTGCGAGTTCGATTTTGGTATATCAGTATGAGTGGTAGGAAGGGAAATACTTCTTCCCGTGAGAAATTGTTTTTGTTGTTGTTGAATATATCTTCCAAAGTAATTTTCGTGGAGCAGAAAGGCGATACAGAAGCTGGTGGAATAACTTTACTCAACTCCTTAACCAGCATCAAGTACCAGTCATATGTACATATAAATATTAATGTTTGGGGCCTTATCTGTTGGAACAATAACGAATTTATTTTGTCTTGCATCATGGTGTCTCTCAATTTTTCTTTTGCTTGGGAAGTGGTATTTCTGTCGATATGGATAGTATAGACACCCATACATTTGGCAAGATCAAACCAGTCAGCGAATACTGTAGGCTGGACGTGTTGTCGTTTTGACCACCCAACAACCACTAAGTACGCTAAGGACTATCTTTTGATTGATATTGATATTCCTCGGCTCTCTATATTTTAGTCTCTTCGTCAGGAGTATTTTAACTTCTATATTGCACACTATACGAAGGTTATCAGTCACAATATGCCTGCATGGTTCATAGAAGAATGTCGACGTCTCGCAGTCACACTCATAGGTACCGGACATGCATTCGCAACTCTCTGGTGGCTTTAGAGTAATTAAAACTATTACTTGCTATTGATTTATTGTACTAGTAAGAAATATACGGCCGTTTTCGTGAACTTGAAATAATCATTTTCATTTCTGGGGATGTTTATGTCCAGTGCTTTATCCAAATAAAGAAATCTCAATAAATGGCGGTTTTAGGGTGTTTCGATTGTTTCCACTAGACGATATAATTGAAAATACGCTATATCTTGACATATTTTAGTTATGAATGATGGTATTTTGTATTCAAGTGAAACAGGCTGTTGGAGCTCTTTGGTCAATTGATTTAGGGTCATCAGAGGTAGCGCAAAATGTGTGCACTCTTGGGCTTGTTCGATAAATCCACTAAGTTTTTCACAGTAATATGATCGTGAATCGTCGATCGATCATGATGGATGCGATGTACCCTTTCGGAAACAGTTGGGTGATATGTGTCTGATCGACGGTTTGTTACATTGCCGAACCCTTTAACATTATCATTTATACCCTAAGAGGACAAGTTCCAGCATCCAGAATAATTTCCTATCGAGAATTGTCTGTCGAAATTAGGATAAGAATCCGTGGCAGATGGGTAGACAATGTCTATAATTTGGACATTAATATCTTCCTAGCCATGGTCGGGGACAGAAATGTGTTTCCCTTTAACCAGTCAGTTTTTCCGCACCGCTTTTCCGCACAGATTCAACCTACAATGTGTTCTTGGGTCATCTTGCCAACACGCTGGTGACCACACTTAAAGATGTAATCAGCTTCAAAATCGATGGAATTTGTCAACTCTCTCGCGTCTGTTTTTCAGCAGCGAAGTTTGCTAAAGCATCAGGTATTATATTTGATGAAAGTGGGATTGCCATATACAACGAATGCAAGAATATCTTTTCAGAGAAATTTGAAACTCTGCCCGCTTCGACGGCTTTTCTGTTTCGCCATTGAGTGTGTGTTGTACGCGGAGAGGAAAATGACGTCACTGCGTGATGTGTGAGTGACGTAGCGACGCTCACGATTCTGAATGCTGAACAGCTGAAGCCAAGAGATAACGTCATGGCTCGTGCCTAATGTTCGGTAGAGTGGCAGAGCATACGTAGGCAAAATGCCCCACACGTGTGAACGTTTGTTGACACCGTCGTCGAAAAATAAACGGCATGCCATGCCGTTTATTTCTAAAGACAATTTCCTTCTATTTTCTCGTGAATGGTGGAAACAAGTTTAGTTGTTTATGGTCAAATGTGTTTTATTTTGTACCTGTCGTAACATATGTCATTTTCGTGGAGTTGGGACAGATCGATTCCAGCCTAGATTTAAGGCTGATGAATCTTTAAGATCTATACGGTATGTGTCCATTGCTATCTAGTTCTTCTGTATGGACATGAATTCGACATCTGGATTTCTAGAAATGGTAACACAATAATTCTCCAAATATGAATTAACTGCTTGCAGTGCTCTTGTTGACAACGAGGACAGAAATATAGTTGTACAACATCTGGAACCAGCTATAAATCTTGCTTTATTTGGCGTGTTCTGCATTTTGAGACTGTCCAGTACAATTTTAGTATATTGATATGAGTGGTAGAGAGAAGAACCCCTTTCCTTGAGAAGCTTCCTGTGCTTGTTGAATATATCTTCCAAGACACTGGTTGATTATCACGGACAATATGCACACATTGCAGATCTTTTATGGAGTTTCATCTATAAGGATCGATACTTTCTGCTTCCATAGCTGTGATGTCCATATGCACACTAACAATCAAAGCACGACTGGCACTATTGGCAACGGTTTGGAAATTCAAATGGAGACAAGAATACTGGTCAGTGATACATACTTGGCTGTATGATTAGCATTATGGCTTGCTGGTGGTATCACTGTTGGCCTACTCACTCTTTGTATCTATGTACGGACTAATATCCTTAGATGCCTAATGTGTTATACTCTACACGTCAGTAAGAGTTTATCTGCGTACAGCAGAGTACAGCAAAAACATATATACATGTAATATGAAACAAGTTATGTGTATAGCGACAATGTCATATTCAATGTGTTCTCATTTTATCCGTATGGAAACTTGACGCTAGACTGTTACCTTACTGTTAGCATCTCACTAGTAACCCATCGTCTCCTGGCCATACTGTGTATTATTGTACATGTAATTCTGATTTTATCCGGACGTTTATTATGCCTTTTCCTTACATTATGACCTCTTAGTAGATATGAACATTTTAATTACTTTACATTTAAATACTTTATTTAGTACAGGTACACTTTTCAATAATTGTTAACCAGCGTTTCATGTTTATTGTTAAAATTGTGACGCATGCGACAGAGTCCCACCAGAAAGGAATCATTAAGGCTGATTTGGGCTAACCAGTCGAAATATAGTGAATAACGAAATAAGAAAATCACATCTGCGTCTACATAAGTTGTAGCTGGGTTTCGTGCTATATTTTCAAACTTGATAATCTCGTTGAAAAGCATCATTCTCATCTGAGATACTGTTGGTGGATACTTCATACCAGGTGAAATACTAGCCTTCTGACTGAGAAACTACATTTCGATGTTGACAACTGGATTCATGCTGAATTTAAAAAAAAAACAAAAAAAAACAGCAACGAAGATATGAAATAGACATAATTTTGACCTCGACTACTTGATTATTAAATTGTTTTAAGAGAAGTTCTTCATAGGAATATTTATCTTGATCCTCTGATGGATCTAACGTGCTCTTGGCAATTATTAAAAAACAACTGAGCGCATTATATTCAGAGCCTTATTACATAAGTTATTGCTCTTTTGACTTTCGCTGTACACAAGGTCAGAAATAAGTTTCGAATAAGACTGCGGAATAATTTAAGAGCTTTTTCTCAATGTGAAGATGCGAGAACAATTTATCCCTTAATAAACATTTGAGCTCTGTTTGAAAATACTTAAGTCATATCGCCTTGTCTGTTGTCTCTTTAGGCCGATATAGTCCACGAGGATCGCGTGTGCCCGGTAGGAGAGATAACAATTAGGAAGTAACGTCGGAATGTGGAGGAGAAACCATATTCTAGTTAATGTATGCTATCCTGTGAAAATGAAACACTGTTTTGTTTGAGGAATATTAGCAGGCATTCGTTAAGCCGATAGTTTTATACACTCATGTAGTTTCGCATATCTTTGGTCGCGCTTCGTTCTTGAGACGCCGAGAGAAAAGGATCTATATTAATATTTGCTTTATCCAGAAAATATCCAAACAGGGTGTGTGACCATGGAGCATGATACAAATAACAAAGAAGAGATTTGAAGTTTTCTCTGGAGAAATATGATTTTCGATTTTGGGCGCATTCAACTTATTTGTTAACCCCAAAACTATATATTTTGACGCCGCCCGTGTTGCAACATGTAACTAGTAATAATGGTACGAAGTATTCAGATCATCCAGATATACTTGGACTAGGATTGAACCATATGTCGTTCTTGTACATTAAAAAAAAGCTCCAGTGGAAAATAGGATGCAAAATATTTTAAAATAGTATCAAACTACTTCATTGTTAAAAAATATCCAGTATTTTCTTTGAATTTTGAAGAAAGAACATCCAAATTACCCAATCAAAGAGTTTCTCTAATAGTCCATTACAACAGTTCTGATAAATACATGGATCCATTGAGTACAGTTTCGGGCCCTGTTCAAAATACTTCCACCGGTCACATGTCATCTTTCACAGGATAAAATACATCGCTTTGATCTGCATGTCAATATGTACACGACCATATTTGGTGCTAGGTCAGTACTAACATATTAAGAAATTAAACATTCACTATTCCCCGACCATCTTGCCAGTGCCATTCGAGTATTCTCGTAATACGTTGTTCAAAGATAGCATATGGATCTCTCGTATAGGATTACGGGTGGGACGAATCTGACAATTTCGAAGTTTCGCCCAACAGTGAAGGCCATAACATCGAACGGCTTTATTCACATATTATACACTAAAGGTAGTGTCAAACATCTTCGCTATCAAATTATATAGCAAGTATGCGTATTCAACAGTGTGTATTGATACTCAATGGCATTTCTTTAAAATTCACAATCAGCGCCTTCTGTAGGCTCTCCTCTTGATTTTTTTTTATTCTGCACATGGCAAGAAACACATTTCCGCAATTTCCACGTCACTGAGAACTGTCGAAGATGGAGTGTATAGAAATTGGAAAGACCTGATCCTCTTCTTGGTGATTTACTAAATTTCTCCTTGTTCTCCAGATTTTCATTACTTTGGTCCTTTACTTTTCTCTCAAATTTTGCCAGGATAACTATAGGGTCACGCAGATGTCGCGCGCAAAATTGAGGTCATTAGATCAAAGGCCAATGCCGCGGTGACCTAAAAATCAGAAAATCATTAAATTTAAATCATTGATTCGCTGGATACGAGATGCCAGGTATTATAATTATCCAAGTCAAATAGGTCAAAGGTCAATGTCACTGTGCTTCTCACTTTCAAACAGGAACTTATTTTAACATGGTCCGCGATATTACTCCAGTCAAATGATGTGGTTTGTGATAAAGCTTCAGGAATACCTGGGTCAAAAGGTCAAAGGTCAAGGCCACTGGAGATGATTACAAGCGTCTAGTCAGTCATACGTTATTCAGTCGTCGTCCATTACAGAATCTCCGCGTCCGTAGTTCAAACAAATCAGGAAACCATTGATAAGCTAATTTGTCAAACTCCGAACAGCGCATGTCAGCTGAACGACTATCGTCTGGCTACAAGCACTGCCCGCAATTGAAAATATCGTTAACACGCTCTCAGCGTTGAGATTACTCCGCAATATATACCTTCCTTCTTTCCGCTAAAAGCCTTTGTTTCATCAGCCAAATATATCCCAAAAGTATTTAATAAATAACTTACACCGAAAAAAGAAGTTAGATTCTTGATTTTCTCGTCGTTCTCAACGAATCTATTTGCGTAGGGAGCTGCATATGTGCGTGATTAGTCCCATCGTAACAAACCCACGTGTTTCCTGGTCTTCGGATCTGTGCTAGAGCATTCGACAGCGGGCAGTGCTTGTAGCCAGACGATAGCCGTTCAGCTGACATGCGCTGTTCGGAGTTTGCTAATTTGTGTGAGAGGATGCTCTAGTGGGAGGCGATGTGTCGACTACCAAGATTGTGGCCAAAACTTCGATGAACACTGATCATCAACAACTCAACATGTAAATCTTTTAGATTACAGATTAATGGCGTAGTTTATGGTGCCACTTAGCCTCTTGTTTGTTATAGGCTGCCAACTATGCTAGTTATATGCGGAATATTACAGTCTACAACGTAGGGATGGATTCCCCTCTAAAAATTGCAGGTTTTCTTACATGGTTATTAATTTTTACCATATTCGCACAAACAGGGCAAATTTCCCGTTTTCATTGTTTAGTTACACAGGCTTCAAGATAATCCAAAATATTCTCTCTCATAAAGTTTCCGCTGATCTTGCCTTTCCCAAATCAGAGATTCCTGTTTTCTGTGAACGTGGTGAAAGAACGAACGTGTTTAGCTTCGCAGTCGGATGTGATTGTTCAGGAAATGTCTTCTGGAAATACTGCGTTCTGTTGATTCGATATGACAAAGATAAATCGGCATAGTTCATAATCGACTTGAGAATTTGAAATGACGTATTTTTTAGTCAATGCAATTTCCTAGAGACGAATGCAAAGAGCATTCTTTATTACTGCTTCATTGTCTCGAATTGTTTTACTATATAAGAAAATATTGTATAATTGTAAGCAGACATGCTATTTGGGTGAACAAGAGGTGTCAACATTTATATTACGGGGGGTAAGCCAATATCATAAGAAATACCAGAAAGGCCTGAAGTTAATGTGTTATATATAAAATATATTTATCGATAACATATTTCTGTGAATTTCGTGATTTGGGGATGTTTTTGAATAACCTTATCTTTTATCAGCAGGGTGTAACGCCTTATTGCGAGTATTTTGCACATTTGCCTCTTGAATCATGTTTGAAATTCTAGGAACGCCGATCAATTTGCTTTATTTTGGCAATGATTGAAGATATGCTATAAAAGTAGAATGCATGAAATGCCTTCTGTACAAATGTTGAAGTGATGCGCGGATATTGGGTCTATTTGGGGCATTTTTATCGGATATAAAATTTAGCCCAATGTTTTTCTTTTTAACCTCCTGTTTGCATGCCTTTACATGTCGTGGCGAAACAATAGCCATTGGTCATCGGAGTCAACGCTATACCGCCCGTTTAACCTATTTGGATAATATAATCATGGATCTGTGATGCAAAGGTTTTACGAAAATGTCAAATTCCAAAAGAGCTCGGACAGAAAAAACTATTTCGAAGATGCACCACCCCCATGAAAGCTATTGCATCATTTTACCGAACAGTATATCCGAATGGCATAAGATTTAAGAAGTGTGTCCTTCTAGAAATTCATTGTTTTCATTGATAATACCCAACTACATATTATCACAGTAGGTTATGAAGGAGTATTTAAAGAAATCTTATCTTTCTCCGGGCAAACGATCTTTACGGCATAAGCATGATAAAATTCCAAACCTGTGAAGATTTTCTCTGTTTTTTCTTTTAATCCTTTGTGATAAAACAACCATCCAGGTGAAGTGGTTCCATTTGATCGATCACAATGTTTGTGATAATTTCACCCTGCGATTAGGAATAGGAAACCGTTTGATTGACCAAACAATAGTTACAACAACAAAACTATTCCGGCGCCTTAAATTTTAATACGATTTCTGAGGTTGCCTATCCTATCATCCAGTGGGAGATGCAAAGTGTACAATCTAATAAGTGTATAATCTACTAGATATACAATATACAAAGACGAATATATAGTCAAAGAGGTAAACACAAAGAAACTACAACTAAACCGGTTATTACAATCAGTAGTAGTTAAAGCGCCATTGTTGACAACCTTTCGGAATGATTATAATGATTAATTCCATAGTCTTGTTTCAAATACAAAAGGTGAACTCTAATAACATTATATAACACACCAGAATTTCTGGAATTCGATTTCTTCTTACACACAAGTAAATTTTGGCTAAAGATGTCTGAAATGATTCAGCAGACGTATACGTACACCGTGTGTGGAAGCCTGGAAAGCCCCGGAACTATTTGATTTGGTTTGTTTCTCACCACCCAGATGCCATGAACCTTCCGGGCACAAATACAGTTATACCTCTAGGTCGACATACTATAACGTTGTTACCTGGTGATTGTTGAATCATTGAATTAATAGCGACTGAAGCTGAAGGTACATTTACAGAAGCGATGTGAAGAAGACGTACAAATACGTGTCTTATACAACACTACTTCTAAATGTCATTCAAAATGTGTCACCGTGCACAGTTCAGATTATATGGCGTCCGGAGATTTGTTTATAACGTGCAGACGAAGAATGCGCATTCTCGTTCTTTTCTTTCCGACTTTCGTTATTGGGTTCCTCAAAAGATTGACCGATTCCTCTCAAATCCTCGTACCAAAATTGAGGTGACCTAAAAAACTATTGCAACTGTTTTACTAGATGAGAGGAAGACGATGTATCCCCCCCAAAATGGAGTCAAATGTTGAGATAAATTTGGCCAATAAGTCATCATCGAAATTGAATTTAATATTTGTAGTGGATACACAGTGAGAGACGATGTGACAGGTACTAAAATTATGAAAGTTCAAAACCGTCAAAGATCACGGTCAAGGTGGCCCCCAAACTGGAAATTATTACAAATGTTGTCTGTACCATTACTCCAGTTCATGTGTAAACGTATATTTGGTCACCCGTTATTAGAGTATAGGATTATTTTGATACCACTACAGTACCTGTATATGTCATTTATGGGTGACTACTTTACGACACACGTTAATTTGGGTTGACAGCGGCTGACCCAGACATACAGTAACACCTTTTAATTGGAGCGATATGTAAGAGGTGAGCAAACTTGACGACGTCTGGCGAATAAATAACAACCCTATGAGTCTACAGGATAGCATCCCGCGGCACCTAACACTCTGATCCGAGAATACGGTGGGTTCTCGGACGTAGCCTTAGTATCTCAGTCGCGCGTTTATTGTAGCTGTTCATGTGGAGACTATGAAGTATCCACACGGCCTCTAGCACGGGCTTAAGCGGAATTAGATACGCTAGCTTGGGAGCTGTGATGACTGATCAGCTCAAACAACTCATCTGATGTTAATGGATGAGGATCCTGGACATTAGATGGAATAAGCCCCTCAACATGGAGTAAACCTGGTAAATGCAAGAATACCCAGAAAATCTCACCCGTAATACCCGACGTCGTACGGCTTAAATTTTCCACCAAAACCATAAATGTACATATATTTGTCGAGACACATGTACAGAGACAATACCAACATTCTCGGGATATTGTAGATGTTAGCTCATGTCTTTGTTGTGACCTTTTGGCCAATGTGAAGAGTAGGCCGGATATTGTATTTCCATGGACATAAAATTCTGCCTGAATGGTGAAGAGATTGAAGTGTCATTCATCTGTTCTCTTATGACTATGACTATATGCAGGCGCTTTCAAAAACGGATCCATTCAAAGCCGTTCCTTCTCATTCACCAAACGCTAGTATAGACGATTTTCTCGCTGTGGATAATCACTATATAAATGACACAGGGAAGGGTATATATCCACCTTCACTGGATTTGAAGGAAACTACATATAGTCCTAACGGCACATAATATGTAGACCTATATATCTATAAAAATGAAGAGGGCCTTCTCTCTCGTCGATTTCATGGCAAAAGAGATGATTACAATTTCATCATCGTAAACTATCCCTTTCTGGACAGCAATATTCCAGTGGGACCTGCATATGACGTATACATATCTCGCCTAGAAGCATTTGCTAGATACTGTGTTAAACGTGACGATTTTAATAAACGTCACAAAACATTATTGCAGAAACTTATAAAACAGGGCTATCCAACCAAGCGCCTCCACTCAAAGTTTCTGAAATCTGGCCATACATATAGCATGCTGATTGAAAAATACGTTACGTTTCGTAGCTTGTGTCTAACTCCGCTTAACCCGGGGCTAGGGGCCGTATGAACTCATGTACTTCAAGATCCTCATGGTGTAAATATGAACAGCCACAATCAAAGCGTGACTGAGATACATCATTCTCTAGATGACCACTTTACAACGAATATCATATGAATTAAGAATACTTGATATTTGATATTTTTGGAACATCATGATGTTTTGCATCATTGAAAAATGTTGACCGCTTCTCTCTTGCAAGAAACTAGCCTATGTTTATGTATACTATGATTGTCTTTTTCAATTTGTCCCTTTTGCTGTTATATGGAATACAGATACATGTTTTTGGAGTATGGACGCGGATATTCTCTAAGGGACGACGGCTGAATAATGAATGACGGACTAGACGCTTGTAACTGAAAGCCTTAACCAGTGGTTCATGAGCACTTAATAGTCATTTTGAAGGTCTGGGGTGATTCTTTCTGTTTATTGTTAAGAGAATGCTTCACTCAATTCAAATACTCTTCTGTCGTAAAGGTGTGTACTTATTATTATATTCATTTCTTTCTCTTATTCCTGACGTGATTTGGTGCTCCAAGCACCAATAACGTCACACCAACGTCACGTAGAATTCCAAATTATGTCAAAGATTAAGGCCTTCGATGTCGTCATAATGAAAAGAGCATGAAATAGATGGAATTTCTATTTTTACATGAGCATACTATTAACATTGAGCGTATGAACACATTCCACCACTGTATTATATCGTGAATGGTATTAAATTTTAACAATGGATAGCTTGTTGTAAAAGTCGTGTTGGGCAAAGCTCTAATCGTTAATACGGCGTCATCAGTTCTAGCAGCCTCGTTTTCGAGTAGGACCAGCTGTGGCAAATATGGCAGCGCCCAGATGCTCGGGAATGTGACACAAAAATGAATACAATAATACTTTTCGTCTTAATTGACAGGAAATATTTGATACGGTTTATTTTTAAGGAAAAAGCTTTACAATAGAAACGTATTTAAATTGATTGAAGCATTCCTCTAAATGATTGGTGTTTGTTCTTGATGTATTTTTCTATAAAAAGCGTAATGAATTCTAAATGTAAACAGTACTGACCACGAGTTTAACATTTCATTTTTAAGGGTTTTATGTTTGCTTTTTGACCGTAACTCACCAATTTACATGATTTGAACATCCGAAACACTGGTATCAGAAGGAATGGATATTGTGAAATGAATATTTGTCCAGCCTAAGGATACTTATATGGTCCTATTTGATTGGTATGACCAAAATATGCTTCTGTTGTCCTACTCGATTGATTTTGACAGAACATGCTGTATTTTCATAAAAATGGATGGTATTGGGAGGGTCGTGAAAATTTATTCCGAGTCATTATTACTGTACTAAGTAACCAGCGTCTAAAATGCATGTATGTATGAATACAATTACATTATAGGCATAAACAATGAAACACTTTAGCCTTTAGCTGGTCAACCAACTACATGTACAGGAAAAGACTTAATTCTTAAGAGAATATTAACACCTAATACCAATCAAGCAAAAAATAATATACTTTGAAGCTGATTCCCAGAATTCCAATTGAATGCAACATTGAAAAAAGGGTAGTGGAAACCGATGCCGGCGTACTGACAAGAAGGCATACGACCAATCAAACATATATACTTGATGCAGATTTTTAAAAACATCAGAAGAACCAAAAGTGATCCGTCTGATAATCTGTATCCCAGCCACGCTTTGATTGTAGCTGTTCGTGTGGACATGATTGAATGACATGACCAAATGGCACCAGTTTGAGCAGTATTAGATACAATATTTCAGAGCGATAATGCAATAGCCCTATCAAGTCATCTGTTGGAAAATGATGAACTATGTGATCGGCGGATATGTCTTCATCCGCTGAATTAGCTGTTTGTTGTCCTTCGAAATGGAGCTGAATGACAAAAATGAAATATACCAAAATCGATTAAAAGTGATGTAAATTACATGTTTATTTATCACCTGTAGTAGTCTTCGGGGTAAGATTCGTCTATAATTTCTTGAAATAACATTTGACTTGAAAATAACGATGCAAACAGATAGAAGTCCTCGTCCCGTTGCGTGATCGAGAGCAAATTGTATCAACAATGGCGGACAAAAGAACATAACGCGTATAACTCGTTCACAAACCAGAGAATAGACACAGCTATCACAGATGTATACACGGTAATTTTAGACGGATTTTTACTTATAATGTAGCCAGGTACGAAACGAGAAGATTCGACAACGGGGTGTTAAGTATATTCTTTAGACAACATGACTCCACTTTGCGCTGTGAGACTTGGCACTTACTTACAGACTTCACACATAGAATTCCTTAGATGCCTCTATGCACGTGCCGAACGGCTACACTACTGAAGTTTAACTTCTGTAGAAAGTAGATCCAAAAGCAAACTTTACAGCTTCCGTGTCCAATTTGACTTTTCATGTCGTTAGATAGCACGCCGAACGATCTGTTGATATATTTATCTCAGGTGTATCGGCAGGTTTCTATGGGTCCCAGCGCCACACTTGCTCTAATTTGTTTGCATTGACCAGCTTGAGAGGCATAACTCTCTGAATCATTGTTTTATGGAGGTGTATGTAACAAAAATTCGATGTTCTTTCAACACCTTCGACAAAAATCATCTTTCAGCAGCTAACGCATATATTTTGGATTTGCTTCTTTGGATATTATCTCATATGCTGTTTGCTGTGTGAGCTAGAATTAGCGTTATCCTGCAATTGGAAGGATTTCTCCTTTGATAAGAAGGAAGGGATGGCGATATCACTTCCTCCTCCCTCACTGAACTTCTTTCAGCTTTTTTACTTTTGTCACTTTTTTTAGGTGATGCACCAGTTTTGCGAATGTGTATAGTATTTATTCAAAAGCTACAGGGATCAACATCAGGAACTATATGACGAATTCAAACATCCCGTTACACGCACACAAGCTATCACCCATACCCACATCTCACACACGTCCCTGATCATTTAATTTAAGGTTATAAGTTCCCACCAGCGATACGATTTTGGATACCTGGTTAGTTTTAGCCTAGTTAAATTGAAATAATTAAACTCAAACTAACGAAAGTGTGACACTTTTGTTACTTCGATTGCAGTTTTATGTTCTTGCGAATAACTTCAAGTTTTCATCAAAATATTTGAACGTCCAGATTCAAACAAGGTGAAGTACACTTTGTGATATATTGCAGTCGTTGTTCCAAATAATTGGCAAATTTAACCCAATAATCTTCAATATATCAAGCATTTAAATACAAAAATTTAATGAGCTGTATCTACCTAGATAATCTAAATATCATTTGCGAAACGTTGTACAGTTGGGATCAGAGCCGATTGAATTATCAACGTTAACGCAATATTTGAAGTTCTAACGCAATATGACACGTTTTATATATGTACTTATGCGCTGAAACAAATCTGCCTTGTACCTATACCTATAACGAGGAGCTCAGTACAATACTTATTGAATCTTCATTCTTACTATACATTTTTAGACCGAAAAACGTACTTCATATCTTCAAGTTCGTCCTGAGAATGATTTTATGATAGCCCAAAAGTCAATGAATGAAATAAATCAGAAAAACCCTTCAACTAAAAGCAACGATGACTCTGAAACGGGAACAAACTCAAGGCACACATATGTGCAGTGTTGCGTTCAAATTTCGTGATTATAGGATCACCCTATATAGTTGATTATGTATTTCTATAGTTGGTCAAAAACATTCGAATTTGGAAGCCTGATAGGAAGCGGGGAACCGGAGGAGAGGATTGAGATTCCTCGGTCATGATGTTAATGTGAATACGAATTATATACCGTATAATTAGGACAAGATCCACCATTCGCTCTGAGCTCATAGTCTGGCAACCAGAACTGTAATATACGATTTTGTCTGCACCCCGTCGTGAGAAAAGGATTGAAGAATCTACCTGAGAGATTTATCCATATAAGTCCAGAAAATCTATGTTTGCCACGTGATCTCGTGGTCAGACCTGCAATGAAGAGAATTCAAGCAGTAACCCAGAGCAGACACTGATTCGTATCAAGGTGGGGGTAGGGTTATGCAAAGAGCAATCATCTACTTATGATGTACTTTGATGTCTATAATGGGACAGGCTGTTTTCTGCTGTAAATACTGAATATATTGATATCAAAATATTTAATTTAATGTTTAGGCTGATGTGACTAAGAGTTCATTTCCAAAAGGCCAAGTAAGCTAAAATTTCAACTTCTCTAAAGTATCCTCTGTTATTTTTCTTATTAAACTATCGGGGATGGCCGAGCATAATACAGTTTCTTTCTTCTGAAACTTTGAGAGCTTTAATTAGAAAAGTTTTGGGGGAAAATACGAGTGATATTCATGTCTGGAATAAATTTGAAATTTCACTTTTTGATTGAGATGAATGAGGCTATGAATATCTATCTGATATAGATATGGCATTCTGTGATACTTTAACTGATTTCTCGATTTGTAATGAGGGACCATCTCCAAATTACCAGAGGTGAAATCGTAAATGATAAAGCTGGTATCATCTCATTTAGTGAACCGCTGAAAAAGGGAACTTTTTCAAAATTAGACAAGGTAAAAAATAGGTCCATATTTCGTTGAGAAAGATAACAGATTGTTAATGGGCGTATTTGTTTGTGAATTGTCCGTCTCATTTCTTGATCCAAATGGGATTTTCATGAACTTGTTTCTCGAATATTCTGACAGGCTATATATTCTATAAATAGAGACGAAGGCTGAGAGGGGTCATATGTTAAATCTCATTATCCACCTATTTATCAGCCATAATATGCCTCTTTGCTCCATATCAAATATTTTACATTTTTTACAGGCGGGGTACGAATGTTAGTTTGATCTGCAAGTCGCTCTGGGAGACCTTATCTCGATCAATTCATATCCATTTTTCATACCCAGTTTCCTCGTCCACTTTCCCTTCTCGTAATCACTCTTGCCTCCAGAATATATCCGTACATAATAAACAGCTTTATCATCTTTTGATTCAAACGCAGTTTTCCTCAGCTCGGTAAATCCAGGCTTCTGTCGCTACAATATTACAGGTGGAACGTTAAGACGTATGAAGAAACAGGTGTAGCGAGATATGGCAAGGAATGCGGAAATACAGCCAACTTAGGCACTGAGCCCCGAGAGATCACGAAAATAAGGAGATGGCCTCAGTCAGCTTCAAACCTACCCGCATCAACTGGGGATAGAGAGCATATGGGATAGACGGCTCCAGACAATGAGTTGTGCTCTTCCATATTCGCCCATAAATCAAGGTCGTGGGAGTATTGCGCAATAACGTTCTTCAAAGCGGATAATAAAGTAGATCATATAACCTAGCCGGGATGTCGACATTCTGAAAAACACAAGACCGCACAGGATTCAGAAATGACCTTAAAGCACCTGCCAATACAGGAGGAAGTTTTCTGTTACGTAGTTGAGGTAATTATGTTCCGAAGGGCAGAGAATTAAATTCGTAGGATGTGTTATCCTGATGATATCTTATGCATAATTCCATGAGTTTATTTCTTGCGATTGAATTTATGATTTTGGCGTCAGAGCCGTTCCCGTTAAGTACTCTTCGGCCACAACGGTCGGATACGAAAGAATACTGGTCAGTGGTTCGAATTTAACGATATAAGCATCACGATGTCTTCCTGGCATGAGTCTTGGCCGCCTCTCTCTTAAAAAACCTCAGCTGATGTGTATATATTGGTTATATTATACATGATTACGATCTGACGAGGGTTGATTACTGACGATGATTGATTACTGAGGCCAGGTGATTATTGCCGTCGACTGATTACTGATGACGGTTGATTACTGACGACGGCTGATTACTGACGACGGCTGATTACTGAGGCCGGGTGATTATTGCCGTCGACTGATTACTGATGACGGTTGATTACTGACGACGGCTGAAACTCTGGCGTCCAAATCCGTATATGTATGAATAGGATATTCAGTAAGATGGCCTATAGTTCCATTGTAAAATAAGAGTGATTATCCGTTTTCAAGGATACGAAGACAATTATTATCACCAGTTTTATTCGTGGTTTCTTCTGGGCATGCTATTCGGAGGTATGATATGTTTGTTCTTTAGTTGTGTATTTACCTAGTCCTTCTAAACAGTAATTATTGAATATATACGCTGTGTATTGCTAGAGGCAAGGATATAGTATGTACATTGTATATATTGTGTCCAATAATGAGGTACTCATGAAAGATTGGTTTTCGGACCATATGTTTTGCCTCACCAAATAGTCCAGAAAGGCATGTATACGGCGTATGTACATCTCGCCTGGTAGAGTTTGCTAGATCATGTTTAGACAGTGGCGACTTCAATCAACGCCATAGAATAGTATCACAGAAACTTGTCAAACAGGGCTATAAACGCCTGGATTCAAAGTTTCTCACATTCTGTGGTTAATATCGTACACTGGCGGAAAATTCGATCGTGGCGCTATGGGCCGTTTGAATATCACGTGTTTGATCCATCGTAATTAAAAGCATGACTGAGGTACATGCTCTGGAAACGACTTGGAAATTCATTCGGATAAAGATTAGTGGTTAGTGATTAGAATCGTATGTATAGAAAATCATAATGTCTTGCTGGCTTCATTGAAAGTTGTTTGATCGCTTCACCATTGTAGGAAGTCACCCTGTGCTTTTTATTATTATTTTTATTTCATACATATTTGGAATTGGTGCTGTCATACGAAATATGAATTGGTGCGGTCATACGAACTGTCATAGGAAATAGGTGATATCCAATTGTGATATCCTTTGTGATATCCAATTTCAGAACAAACAATTTTCCTTTTGGTTTCAAAGACGGTGGAGAGGGGTTCAGAGTCAGTGCTCTGATAGTGTCCGTGTGGGGTCATATTACCAGAAGGACCGGCTCGATATAATAACATCGGAAATGTTTAGATAGAGTAGTGGAATATATATTCCTAGATTTGGATAAGGAAAGGTGTGCGGTGTACCTGATAGAAGTTAAGCCACATGACTCAAAATTCTGCCCCAGCAGCTCCGAAGAAAGGACAAAAGATAGGAAATATCACACCTTCTTGTCACCTGTCTGGTATTTTATCTCTTCAAATGATTTCATTGTCTACCGATTTCAATGTCGTCGTTTAAGCGATATTTTTTTCTAATTGCAAGGTAAACCAAATCCACATCAGTGTACGAAATCCAGAGAGCGCACGTTCGAGAAGTGTAGTACGTGAATAATTCAGAACTTGACCGGATATTCCTGGGCGACAACTGCAATGACCTTCTGGATTAGGGAATAATACAACATTCACAAATTCTCAACACTTCTTGGCAATACAAAGGAGTAAATCTCATTTGAACCTCGTTTTTTGTAACACTTTGTGGTGATAGTTTATTGTCTTCCATTCTCGAAGACAATAACTACAAAAGGACAGCGGTTCTTTGATATGTATATATTTCGATAATTCCAATATAAAGGCTATAACATCATGATATAGTATGACAGACTGGAGTACTGTATTTACGCCATACGCGTTTCCCCTCATGGGTTCTTCAGTGGTATTAAATATACACAGATATGATATATGAAACTGACTAAATTACAAGCGTCTGGTCCGTCAGTCATAATTCAGCCGTCGTCCATTAAAGAATATCAGCGTCCATAATCCAAAGACATATTCCATATAACAGCATTAGCACCAACTTCAAAGAAAACAAAAACAATCTTAGTATACGTAAACATAGGCTAGTTTCCTGCAAGAGAGAAGCGGTCAACAGTTTTCAATGATGCCGGCAAGACATTATGATGTTCCAAAAACCATCAAATCCGTATCGCTGATCAGCATTAATCTTAATGCATATGGTATTCGTTGTAAATTCGTCATCTATCTAGAGAAGGATGTATCTCAGTCACGCGTTGATTGTGGCTGTTCATATGAGCACCATGAGGATCTTGAAGTATATGGGTTCATACGGCCCCTAGCTCCGGGTTAAGATGAATTAGACACAAGTTACGAAACGTAACGCCAGAGATCTTGCACGCTACCCTCGTATTTTGCTATCAGCATGCGATATGTATCGGCAAATTGAGAAACTTTGAGTAGAAGCGCTTGGTGGTACATGTATAGCCCTGTTTTATAAGTTTCTGCAATAATGTTTTGTGAAGTTGATTAAAATAGTCACACTTAACACAGGATCTAGCAAATGCTACTAGGCGAGATATGTATACGCCATATGCAGGTCCCACTGGAATATTACTCTCCAGAAAGGGATAGTTCACGATGTCGAAATAGTAATCATCTCTTTTGTCACGAATCGACGAGAGAGAAGGCCGGCTTCATTTTTGTAGAGATATAGGTCTAAATATGACGTGCCGATACGGCTATCTGTAGTTTCCTTCAAATTCAGTGAAGGTGGATATACATCCTTCACTGCGTCATTTATATAGCGATTATCCACAGCGAGAAGATCGTCTGTATAGCGTTTGGTGAATAAGAAGAAACGGGTTTGAATTGACCGGTTTTTGGAAGCGCCTGCATATAGTCATATTCATAAGCGAACAGAAATAATCGACGCTGTGGCAATATTTAAATTAGGTTTCCTGATCTCAATGTCAGTGCTTTTCTGTCTTCGACATTATTATGCCATGGTTACCTATTCCTTATCATGGTGTATTACAGCTGATTCCCTGTCACATTCTAACAGTTTGCACATTATTACCAGTTGGACATATCAGTAATAGCCTCGTTTGGATGTATACTAAAATACTAGCAGACTAACACACTGTTAGTATCTTTGAAACTGCCAACCGCTTCTCTTTCGTAAGAAACTAGTTCTCATTTATTTAATTTGTATATCTGTCTGTATTTGTGAGCCAGCAGAATCAACTCTCTGTAGATCTATACATGTATTGCCGGAACTGCTTCCATACAAAAGTTGTTTTAAGTAGAATTTATTGAATCAGTGGGAGCACAATGAGCCAGAGCTCGTTAGTGTGCCTCCCAGTCGTGTATACAAACAGTGGTTATTATTCAACAAATACACATACAAGAATATGTACATATCGTGATGCATATATGGCAGGATACTGTATATGATGAGTGATAGCATGTAAACGTGGAGTAGTAGTGAATAAAGATTATAGAGAAATTATTTCGGCTTTAAAATGTTATTTCCATTAATACTACTCCATCGAAACGTACTATCAGGGGAGGAAGTGTCATTTGTCAGAAGCTACATATGAGGCGAATGACCTGTATATGAGAAAAATATTTCATTTCCATCTGGGTGCGAACCTCACCAATCAGCGTGCGAACCTGTTTGGTTTCTATGACAATAGCTCCCAGGCACATCTGTATATTATTTTATTCTGCTAGACTTACCACAATCTTCGAAGAGGAGATTGGGACAATTGACAGAATAAGGATCGTCGTTGATGTCCAACAGATTAAAAATCAAACGTTGTCTTTGGATGGTGAAGAGGGAACAGTGGAAGAAAAAGTGCTCGACAGTTTTGTCAAGGCAGTCGCAGTTACATATCGTACTGTCACTTTACATAATTATCGCACAAGTGTTTTTTCAAGTTACTGTAACCATTAACGTACTGATGTAACAGGGTAGTACGTTTCGTGTCCTTGGGTTAGCATAATTCCACAGGGGATAGATAGGTTTAGGGTACATTTTTATTAATTTTTGTTTGAACTGCGGAAGGCTAGCCGAGTTCCTCACAGGGCTGGGTAAATCATTCCAGTCACGAACAGTAGCTGGGAAAAATAACTGCGGAAGAGTTCAGTGCGGCACCGTGTGGTGTGAATTGATCAACATGACGTATATGACATGGATTTCTGTCACGTTCCAGTTGAGGAAGATGTCTATTCAGTGCAAAAGGGGATATATTATTAACTATTTCATATAACATAAGACAATGCATACTAAATATCATTTCTTCATTATAAAGCCAGTTGCGCACGATCCAACACCGACAGAGAAGATTGGTCACCACAGGGACAATTCACGGGTGTAATACCTTTGGGCCGTCAGAGCTCAGTCGGTAGAGCATTGGCGCAATAAGCCGGGGTCATGGGTTCGAATCCCGCTGACGACCAATTCATTCTTTCTCTCTCAAATATGATTCTTCCTGGGTGTTTTCTAATTTGTTCACCAGGATGTTGTCCGTATTATCTAAATAAATATCGTCATATTCTGAACTTGGTCTAATACAAATTTGTACTAATTTCTAAGCATTTTCTGACCAAAATACTTTAAGCCCCTCAGAATGAATAGTTTGGGTATTATGATCTCTCTTTGGTCGTGCCAAGTAACCCTGCTATTGAATGTTAACCCTATACGTTTATTATCGAATATTGATATGTTTATTGCAGGAATAAGCCTGAAAGGCTTTTCTCTCATACATGAATATGATATCAACGGAAGATTGATGGAGTCCTCACGATATCACAAAGGAGATGGTTTAGGACGCATTAAAATCAACTAACTACCGGGCGGCCCAGTCAGTTATGAGACCTAGGTCATTGTTAATACTGATAATAGTGGTAGTGAGTTGATCAGAAATGATATATAAACATGTGTCGTCTGCAAATATGTTTATGCTGGGTAAGTCATTGATAAACAAGCGGAATGGTATTGGTCCAAAGATTTACCCTTGCGGAACACCAGCGTGGATACTTAGTGATTCTGACTGGGTTCCATTAAGTATTACTCTCTGGAATCTGTTCTTCAAATAACTTTCCAACCACTTGATCACATAACCACAGATCTTTTTTAGTCATCGATGCCATACCTGGCCGAAAGCTTTAAGAGATGTCAAAGAATACGAGCTGTATTTCATTGTGCTGGTCAAGAGCAGTGACTATGTCGTTGTATATAACAAACACCAGTGTAACAGTGGACTGCGATGGGAGAAAATCAAACTGGTTCTATGTTATATCATATTTAACATGAATAAATACTCCGTTACATTGCTTAGCCAGCTCAATATTGAGACAGGACGGTAGTTCGAACACAGCTCACTTGCTCCTTTATTGAAAATAGGTATAATATTCCACTGGACAGTAATATTCCAGTGGGACCTGCATATGGCGTATACATATCTCGCTTAGTGGCATTTGCTAGATCCTATGTTAAATATGACGATTTTAATCAACGTCACAAAACATTGTCACAGAAACTTATAAAACAGGGCTATTCCACCAAACGCCTCCACTCAAAGTTTCTCAAATTTGGCGATACATATCGCATGCTGATAAAAAAAATACGAACGTAGCGTGCAAGATCTATGGCGCTACGTTTCGTAACTTGTGTCTAATTCCGCTTAACCCGGGGCTAGGGGCCGTATGAACCCATGTACTTCAAGATCCTCATGGTACTCATATGAACAGTCACAATCAAAGCGTGGCTGAGATACATCATTCTTTAGATGACGACTTTACAACGAATTATGGATTAAGAATACTGATCAGCGATACGGATTTGATATTTTTGGAACATCATGATGTCTTGCCGGCATCATTGAAAACTGTTGACCGCTTCTCTCTTGCAGGAAACAAGCCTATGTTTATGTATACTATGATTGTCTTTTTGAATTTGGTGCTAATACTGTTATATGGAATATGGAATAGGTCTTTGGATTATGGACGCGGATATTCTCTAATGGACGACGGCTGAATTATGGATGACGGTCTAGACGCTTGTAATTACAATGTAGCTATTTTCCAGTGATTAGGAAAAATTCAAAAATGTAATCATAGGCTAAAGAACTGTGCTAGAACAGGGGCCAGAATAAGTCTTCCTTCGTGAAGACAATTTGGACTAATTGGTACATCATTGGTACATCATTGGTGGGCACAGAGAGTTGCTCAAGAGTTTTGTCGGGTAAAGGGTAAGTAGTGGTGGGATTTCATTGAATGTATAAATACTATCATCTAATAAGGATTTCTCCTAATTTCCACCCGTATTTTGTCCAAAAGCGACCGTTCTGGATTTTCTCCGCCGTTTCTGTGTAAATTTGACCTTTGCTGTTCGAACAGCATAAGAAAGTTTTTTTGGTTTGTTATGGAATATGACTGGTTACTGAATCCCCGATCTCAATCTTATACTGAAGAGGGATTACTCTCACGGTGAAAATCGTTCATCTCTTTTACTCACGAATGCCTTGCCTAAAATCGTGCTCTTGGTCGTGGACCACACATTACGTTTGACTCTACAAATGTTCTTATGCAATTCTGGCTGTCGCGATGACCCTGACGAAGGATATCTGTAAACACAAAAGGACACTTTAGTTTAGATTGAAGCGACTGTGTTAATAGGCCTATTGATACTAGTCATCCGCGTCCTCGATGAAATGCGATAAACGTCAATTTGAGGGAAAGATCGGTCTGTGTTTATTGAAGAATGTGCTATTAGACGACATTAAACACTGGATGACGGATACATCACACCGATACCCATCTTAAACGCGTTCAAGTGCCAATGTAGTAATGGAATACTCTGTTATACGTTGATAAATATACTAATATGATTTTTAAAGTCTCTTCATTTTAATTAGTACGTCTGGATTGGAGCTTTTAAAGAATCAGTAGTTAACTCTGCATACATTTTCTTTATTTGCAGCATGTATAACAAATTCCCTGAAATTTCTACAGTGGCATATGGCATAGTATTGTGTCACAACTTTGGGAATCAGGATTTTTTATGTTTGCAAAGGATTAAATACAAAAGTCGTTTAGAAAACTTTTATAGGAATTGTCTGTTGAAGCAGTACGGACAGTACTTGGGTGACACGGTTTATCTCTACGCGTTCGTGCACAACTTGTAATGCAAAATTACGTCTCTGTACACGTATTTGTCCTTCGAGTTATGGAGGCATTTCCGGTATCTTCCTCAAAGGAACACTGTCGATTTCAGCCGCTGCTGTATTTGCGATGCTATTACCTTAAAATAAGTGCATTTGAACAATTTTGCAAATTTGAAGAAGTCAAAAGCAAAGATGGACTCGGTTAGGAAGTCAAATTTTCTATATTACCCTGAATGTGTTGACCTGAACAAGGTTAAAAATCATGCTAAATTTACACAAAGAGAAACATTAATATTAATTGTTCAAACTTGCGAGTACAAAATATTGAGAGAAGAACGAGAAGCAAAGATTAACTCCGTTGTGGGATCAGATTTTGTATAGCGTGCCAGATTGGTGTACGCCACTGAATTTGCATTGCTTGTTATCCTTGTCTTATACGCAGATTAGATTAAATCCAGCACGGTTAAAGCTGACTTCATATTTGTAGATCGCAAGGGTCCAATCCGACATTCAATATCCAGTCGTCGTCCACAAAAGAATGAAATCTTGTTTCATTAAATGAATAAATTGACAGACAAATCATAATCTGTACTGTGTTACTTATGCCTACTCTCTAACAAAACTTGAGTGAACTCAAGTTTGAGTGAAATGTACCTGTTTACTCAAACTTTTCACTCAACTTGAGTTAAAACCACTCAAATTCACTCAACTTGAGTGGGATCAATTTCCTCTCTTATGCTTGAGTGACTGTCACTCAAGGTGATTTTGAGTGAAAAGTAACTCAAGTTGAGTGAAAATGTCACTCAAGTATTGAGTGGGATCAATTTCCACTCTTACTTGAGTGAAATTTCACTCAACTTTTTTTAGAGTGTACAAACGAGAGTTTTAATACATGTAATGCTCATTCAATACAACTGATGGTTTTACATATTCTTTTGAATATTATCATTTGATACCTATTTATTGAGCAAAAACAATAAAAGCTACGTGCTTCTCTGCTTGAGTCTGGTTTCTGCATAATCAGCGCATTCTCCGTGATTCTTGTGACCCGGATCAGCATCGTCGAGCCAGACAGGTTGACGTTCTGTTTATGAGCGTTGGTCCCTTTCAACTAGCCAGTTGAGACGACTTGGCTTCGGATACCGCCAGACCATGATGAGACTTTCTACGGCATGTACCTGTAAATATCTGAACTAGGTTTACCTTTGCGACTAGATTGGTGGCATCCTACCATCACTTTGACTTTGGCAGATGCTTCACGCGATCGAATTCTTCGGACAGCCGCGATTTTATTCAATCGGGCACCTCTCGCTGCAGCTTGCCGTTTTAGTGTGCCAATCGAATGCGAGTTTCTATAATGGACATTCGTCCTATAACTTACAAAATCATGGATGTTACTTCTGTTTGTAAGTACCGTTGTCCAGTCTGCATTCAATTTTTTTTTTCTCTTTTCTTTTGTGAAACAGGACAGATAATTCGATTTAACGCTGTTCCCAGCCGTTGAAAAAGAAAAAGAAGAAGAAAATGGGACGACTGCTTTGCTAGGGTCGGTATATTGATTGCTTCATCAATATACATGCTAAATTGCGTTGCTTAAACAACCTTTCTCTCTAATGATACACGACTGCCAGCCGGATGCAACATTCTGTTTTTTCTTATTTGAGCATTCTTTGAAATGTCTGTTCCTGCTAGTTGTCTGGTGCATGCGCCTTTCGTTACAATACACTTGGAATGGCATCGCAGGCCGATGCACCAAATTGACGGATGCAACGAGCACGTATTCTATTTGGGGATACACATATCTAAACGCTAATGGTGTTAGTTTATTGGAGAGCATATTTATGAAAACGAGGTAGAATTAAATATATATTAACAATCCTAGGTGTAATGACTCCTGGCAAAATGTTTCGCCGCCATCCAATCCTGGGTCGAAACATTATATCACCAACAAAATATTATCGATATCATATCCTTTGAAAGTATTTCCGGTAAAATTCATTCTAAGTCTTATCTGAGACATGCCTCCTGCATAAAACTAAAAATAACTAAATCCTCAAAAACTGAAACTGTCGATATCTTGCACTGATACGAGCAAGACATAACGATATTTTTGTGAAGAGATCCGTATCTCTGACAAGTATATTTTATCCAATTTAATGAGTCCAGAACCTTTAACCCTACTTGGCTTGGGAGAGGGGGAACACTCCTGTTATTTTTTTTTTGCTCCTATCTCCGGAACGACAAAACAATTGAGAGCGGAAACTTCGTGACTTTTTAGATTATCATATTGGGGTCATTTTCCATTTACCCCCAAGCAGAGGATCATGGGTAAATTCAAAATGGCGGCCATGTGGGGTACCAGAAAAGTGATGTTTAACTCATATTTCTTCAAAAAATGTGCTTTTCTGTACGAAAAAGTGAGTAAAATCTATTTTATTTAATATCAGATTATTATTTATTAATTTATCATTCAGTTTTTGCGAAGAAAAAAAATGAAAAATTCGAAAATTCTGACCAAAAATGGTCCAAAAATTCTGTTTTTGAAAATGACGTCACAGTGACGTCATCATGGCGGTCATCTTGGAATTGTTTACATGTTCTTGTAGAGCTTGACCTAATGATGTAGTGTGGTAATTTTCAGCCCTCTAGCCTTGGCGATAGCGAAAATATATAGGGGGGAACACTTTCCGCTTCTCCCCCCCCCCTGCCCAGGCTGCGATACACCCCAAATCGCCCAGGGCAGATAGGGTTAATAATGGAGTCAGATCCGATTTGATCACAACAGCTCGCTTTCCAGTACACTATATACCATAGCTGGAGAAGAACAGCAATGACAATTCGAAAAACGTAGTTTTCGCAATGTTAACTGAAGTTATGTGCTTCACATCTCCGTTGTTTTCAAATGAACCGTCACAATCAAAGTGGGACTGAGTTCAGTGCACGTCGGTTACTCTCCGGGTTTCAAACTTTCTATTGAACTTTCTAGTCGTAATAGAATGACACAGAAGTAGTCCATATACATTAATATGCCTTATATATATTTCTAAGCGAATTTAATCGATAATATAAGTTTCCTTGTCCACGGGGCTTTGTAGAAGACTGAAGTATCCCTGTCTAAATATAACCATGATTTGTTATAAAATATTGTAGAAGTCATTATCAAACCCTACTTCGTAGGTCCTGGGACGATAACATTTTAGAATTATCCATTTTACATAGGTCAATGATTATCCCGTTCATACTGTTACGAATCTAGAATGTGAAGTACGGGTTTCTCTAACACTGTGACATGCAGTTAGTGTTACCACTAGCTTTTCATTACCTTCGCAATTGTCACTGTAAATACACCAGTTTATTTTGTCACAAATCCTTAATGTTTCCAGAAGTCAACTCAAACAGATGAAATCTCCATTTCAAGGACAACTGCTACTTTCAGACCGTTGAGTTTCTGAGGATCAAGAGAAAACCACTCTCTCTCCACTATATTATTTCCGTGACCAAAAAATGTCACTAAAATGTGACAACTGATATCTGGTGGTCAAGTGAGCTCAAAATGTCAAGTAATATCTGCACATCCGCTTAAAATCTCGAACGAGTTTCTTGGTGGACAAACTTAGTAGCCAATCATTCCAAAAATTTATACAATTAGCCAACCCAATCCATGAAATCAAATTCTACATTCGAAACAGACATTGCATAGCTATAATTGATGAAAATTCCCGAAGTCATGTCTATAGCTTTGCATAATTCCTTTTCTTGTTATTTGTTTGTTAAACCAAGACGGAAAAGTCGATTTTAACACATTAACAGCTGCTAAATGTACAAGACGTGAATCCTGTTGTCGGATAGGAAAAGTGAATTCTTCATCAACATATATTGCCAATTATATTACTCGATCAACCTTTTTTCCACTGATACACTATCACTGCCGACCGGATACAACTTCCGGGTCTGTTATTTTATTTGTACATTCCATGAAATGTCTGTTTTTGCAGGTTGTCTGGTGTACAAATGGCCATTGAAGAGTTCATTACATTTAACTCGAATCTTTTGATGCTTTCAGAAATATTCAGTCAGTACCTTTGCCTTTGTGGTCATATTACTTCATGTCAGTACTCCGGCATCTTTTTCCACCAGCCTTGTTATTTATCTCGAGTTTAATTTAATTGCATTGCTGCGCGATCCACCCACCAGATTGTTAAGCTGCTCACATATTCTATTTGGGGAAACAGATGCAAATACAATCAGACGATTTTGGTTGAGAGCATTTTTGCATACAATTAAATATATATTATAAGGGCGTAAATTTTCTATGTCTAATTGACACCTGTGCAAAAAATTAGACTAGATATACAGACTTCCAGAAAAATCGCTTTTGTTTCTTTTTTTTTAACCATTAGGGGAAAGAAACAGGATTTAAGTAAACGACAGCATCGATTTCATCTTCCGGGAGAGTTAAACAGTTGTCTGGCTATAACCTATCATATTTATTACGTCTTGCCAACTACGCACAGCAGCAGGAGTATGACAGTCGTCAAAAGTTTTTATCATTTACCAGAATGAGTAACAAAATCTAAACAGACGTTAAATATTCAATAAAACCAAGAAGGAAACGGTCTACGATTGTCAAAATGCCACCATGATGACTCTTTATCAATGTCTATCTGAATCCTTAAGTCATTTTTCTGGAGTACGATGTAGTTCGTCACGAGAACTAATCAGACTCGGCAACCATTCAATCATTTTGTTTAACTTTGCTAGACATATAGAGGGGGGATTTGGCTTAATGTCACACGCAAGGTTTTTTCACTCATATAATGACAGTCAGTTTGGTTGGTGGAAGAAGCAGGAGAACAGGAAGAGAACCACCACCCGTCAGCAAGTAACTGACAAACTTCCACACATGCACCAGCTGAGCTCGAACCCGTGCCGGTTCAGCGATGTGGGGCTAGCGGTCACCCGCCTTAGACCACTCGGCCACCTCGGCCACCAAAGAATCATTAATTCCCATTCAACTCAGTAAATGAAATATGTATTCGTGCGGCCGTGTGATATCAACCCACTGACCCATTAACTGAATAATTGTTGGTCGGTCATTGGGAAGTATATTGATTTTGAAAGAAGACAACCCTGTCGCAATTCGGTAAATCTAGCTCTGGACGATGTTTGGTATGTGGACGCTGCAAACCAGAAGTGCACCACTTGCGACCAGGGCTTGTCCGAGCGGAAGCAAAAGAAAAGCGGACACATGAACTGAATTCAGGGGTCCTCCATCTCTGTGATGTGATGATGTGTGATGTGCCTGATATTGACGACACAATAGGTTGTTGTGCGAGTAGTTCTCATGTAGCAAATCTGTAGAGATACATGATGTAAAACTGTTGCAAGTTACATTCCGACAATTCATCGCTGCATGGTAGCCAATCGTTAGAGAAATTCTTGTAATCCCGTCACAGAGTGTGAATTGTTCGACAAACGGTGAAATAATCGAAAGTTTTCGAAATAATGCAGCTAAGAATAGAACAGGGAAGCTATAGCATTTGCAAAAGTAGACAGGAAACAGAATGATGTAATAGGTGTTGCATGCATTTCCGCCTCTTCGGATCAATAACATTGATGTTGAGGACAGCTTCAGTGGGTCAGTGGTCGAGACAGATTCGGTCGATGAAGGCCATTTAATTTTTTTTGCAAGGTACAGCCGGTTGTTCTGTTGGTGATGAATTCAGTGGCCAAAATATTTCGCCATATTTGGCCTGATATAAAAGGGCTTTAACCATGTTAAGTATTGCAAACAGGAACGAATGAGTTCCAACAAAGACAACCTGTAACTTCACTGTTTAATTGGCCTCAATCAGGTTGCTTAAGAATGTACGTTCTATCCAGCCAAATGAAGATAACATCTGCGGAGTGTGTGTTTTTGCAGTGTGCCGTTTGCTCACAAGCATATTTGGGGTTGCATACAGCGAAGCCAAGAAGCCAGTTAGAAATATGTTCCTGCATCTAAGGAAGCAAATTGCTAGACAATGGCCGAATAGAAATTTCACATTTTTGTCCGTGAGACACGCCGGGTCTGGACTCTTGTCTATGAGTGCTTCCTCGAGGAAGCATTCGATGTGTGGAACAACAAATGGATCTAACATCAAGCGCCTATAGATTTCGTGACTGCATGCGAAACACGCAGATTCTCGGCCATTTCCGGAAGCTTGATGTGAGTTTAGAAATTGCTGGCACATTTACACGAAGTGAAGGTGCATTTTCATGATTTTATGAAACCAGGAAGAGTAAACATACAGATATCAGACATTTCTCATGATTATCGCTATAAAACCCAAAGGTTGATACGAACAGACAGAGTAACTCGACCGGTAAGGTCTATCGGTATATTCAATTTTTCTCATATAGCAATTTAAGTGTTAATGGGATCAAGTAATGTTCCTGCAACTATTGGCTACAGAAAATGTTTTAATGCGCACTGACTGGATATGAATGTCGACCATTACGAACTGATATTGTAATTCAATTTCTGTTATCCGCCAAACAAGTTTGACAATAAGTTAGAGGAGAATGAATGTTACTAATTATACGTAGGTCATATTGACAAATATTGTATATTACATCATTTATTATGACAAAATCACGAATATATTTTGCGTTTCAGCACTTGTTATGTCATCATCACGAATACTTACGTATTTCTGATGATGGTATATCAAGTGCTGAGATATAGAATATTTATCAGAATAGCGTTCATATTCGGAGTTAAATTCATACTTGTTCATATGAAATTAATCTGTGGGACTTCTGGACACGTTAAAGGATCGGACTTATTCCTATAACCTTGACTCTGTCTTCATATTTCACATTTTGTCGCAAGCATGCCAAACAATTCTCAATGCATGTCCACGAACACATTTCAAAATCATTTAATCGATTGAGATGTGTCCTTGATTTTCATAAAGACGTGGTCTTTGCCGCCTAGACCTGTGAATTTTTGTTTGACAGCAAACATGGCTTTGACTGAATGAGATTTAATCTACTCCGCGGAAATATTCGGTAAGTTTAGTTGGTGGACGTGCCCATGATTACGACCTCTATCTGCCGAATGAATGGCTTCTAACACCAACGTGTGAGCAAACTTCTCTTTGGCCATGGTATGGTGCGGCGCAAGGACGACAGAAGGCTGCTCCTGTGGCTTGGTGGTACATGCTAGTCTCAGATCTAGCTGGACAAGCCTGGGAATTAGGCTCACTGGAGAGTAAGATGAAATCAGTTTATCCAGAAAGAACTAATGCAAACAAAATGATTCAAATATTACAAGATAACAATCACAATTCACGGGAGTACGGGATAATTTCTGCATGACTGCGTTTTTAGCCAAGGGGAAAGGTTAACCCTGCCTGGCCTGGGGGGAGGGGAGGGTCATAATGGCCCGCCTACCAAACTTTCTGCGCTATCTCCGGAACGACAAAAAAACAGAGAGCTGAAACTTCGTGACTTTATAGTTTATCATATTGGGGTCATTTTGAGCCTATTTGCATACCCCCCGAGCAGAAAATCATGGGCAAATTCAAGATGGCCATCACGTGGGATACCAGAAAAGCGATATTTTGGTCATATTTCTTCAAAATTTCCGCTTTTTCGCGATGAAAAATGGGCTAAAACTATTTTAGTTCACATCATATTAATATTTACTAATTTATCATACAGTTTTTGCGGAGAAATTGCATAAATAAAAAAATCGGAAAATCGGACCGAAAAATCGACCAAAAAATGCCGTTTTTGAAAACGGCGTCACTGTCACGTCATTTTGGATTTTTTTTACATTTTGTGGTAGAGCTTGACCTAAGGGTATAGTGTGGTATGTTCAAGCCCCCTAGCTCAAGGGGTAAGAAAAATAATTAGGAGGGCCATTTCACCCCCCCCCCCCCCAAGGCCACTTAATTACTTCCCCCAAAGTAAACGGGTCTGAATGCCAAAAATTCTATATTATTCAATATTTGAGATTTATATTCACTTAATATTTAGCATTTATATCCATTCGGAATGTAAAATTCAAACCAATTCCTCTTGAATGTATATGACCAATAATTTTGTATAATTTTGTATGTTTTGTCTGTTTCAGCTGGTGGAGTTGTAGCTTGTGTAGGTGTTTCACGTATCCGACAAAGAAAATATTGGTCTTGTATGTACAATACAAGCTAGAAGTGAGTGAGTGAGTGAGTGAGTAAGATTTAACGTCATTTTCAGCATTTTTCAGTCATATCACGACGGTGCCTACATGTGCCAGAACACGAGAGTGTCCACAGTTCCTATTATCCCGGACACTGATCGGCCCAGCCAGTACAGCACCAAGCTAGCAAACTCTGATACAATCCAACTTAGCGCATTAATATCTTCCTAATAACGAATCTACCAATGTGTAATTTGTAATGACGTGTTGAAATCTCAACCAAAAATATCAGCCATAACCCGAATCATCGAACCTTGAATTCCGTTGATTCAGAACTGGATATGGTTGTTCTTGGATTTGAGAAGTCCCTCGGACTAAGCTCTTATTGAAATTAAATACCTTGGTGCTTGTCACGTGCCTGTCAAATATGCACCAGTTAAGAAGTGTCAAAATCATTCTTGTTTATAACAATCGGTTCACATTGTTCTGTGTAAATCGCGACAGGTTTAAACTATGAACGTTTTTCCTGTTTTATCTTGCATACATGTGTTTGCCCCGTACATGGCCGAAGGCAAGGTTGGCTTTTATTGCAGAAGGCTTCGGCACGAATCCATACATGTAGTTCTACCTTCTCATTATGAAGATCTAAATTGGTTCGAGCGACGAGAGATGGTTCTCCCCGGGTACTCCGGCTTCCTCCACCAACCAAACTCACAGTCACCATATCAGTGAAACAACCTTGAGTGTGACATTAAGCCGAATCCCCCCCCCCCCCCTAAAGTGGTTCACAAAGTGTCAATTTTTAATGATATTCTGTATCTGTATTTCGCGGTATCTCCGCAGTGGAAACTCTATTCTTGGAAAACGAATCAGATGTTGACTAGGTCTGTCTAATCGCTAACCGAAAAAAGCCGAATGTCGTCCATCAAAATGTTTTCTGTCGATAATCGAAAAACTTCCAAGTTTCGTATGAGACGGTTTGCACCCAAGGTCACGTATGTGATGTAGGTACGAAATAGGAATTTAGAAGACTGCAAACGAGGATGCATGAAAAGATGAAAATAAATATGAACATTTCCATAACTGACCAGGATTAGAGAACATACAAATTTCGTAATGAATTATTGAAAGATCATCTTCATTTTATCCAGCCAATTTCTACGTTCCCACATCGAACCTGCCTGGATTTATCTGATCCCCTTCAGTGTTCAAAATCCGAGGTGTAGATTTCACCTACAAACAAGAGACGAACCAATCAGAACGTACACGTCGATTGAGAGTAGAGTGACAGCATCCTCTATTAGCGGCGTCATTCCTCCTAATATGGTGCCCACTATATAGGCCAGCCAATCAATAACGCTCTTGTGCGACCCATTTCGAATTTCAAATGTTTTCGAGGTCAGTGACGTCTCGTGTCTATTTATAAGTTCTTTGAACATTGAAGGGAGCCAGATATATCAAGGGAAGTTCGAAGTGGGAACGTAGAAATTAACTTGAAAGATATGATAAGACATCATCATTCGAAACAGTATTGTCTGGAATTAGGAAGGCGTGTATTGATATCTGTATCAATCGAATGTCGAATCTGATGCTTATATTGGAGATGCAATCAATATGTAACAACCATTATGATAAAGTTTATAAGTTGTTTTATTAGGGTAGATAACATTTTAGAACGAGGTACTTGCCATTTCGCCGCCCACCCCCTAATTATTTTTCTTATCCCTTGAGATAGGGAGCTGAAACTTACCATACTATTCCTTTGGGCCATGCTCCGCAGAAAAACTGCATGATAAATTAGTAAATTTTAGTCTGATGTGAAATAAAATAGTTTTTTCCCACTTCTCTTCGCGGAAAAGCAGAAATTTTGAAGAAAAATGACGAGATCATGACTTTTCTGGTACCCACATGGCCGCCATTTTGAATTTGTCTATGATCCGCTGCTCGGGAGGTTATGCAAATAGGCTCAAAATGACCCCAATATGATGAACTATAAAGTCATGGAGCGGGAGCTCTCAAATTATTGTCGTTCCGGAGATAGAGCAGAAAGTGTGGTAGGGGGGCCATAATGGTCCCCCAGGCCTGAAAGCTAATCGTATAATCAATTTAGTATGTTAGGAATTTTATGACGAATGACCATAGTTTCCGAAACATGAGACCTGCGCAAATGTTTCCTTCTCAACTATATTGTAGATGCAATTCTATACTTTGTGTCAAACCATGTATTTCATGATATTAGAAAGGGAAACGGCTTAAACGCCTAAGCAAAATCTCGCTGTGGACACTTTGATTTAACGAACACTCTATGCGGAAACGCCATCCTTTTAATTGTGTCAACGAAGAATGTGGAAGGGCGGAACTTCATTAGCAAAGTGTTAATTTAACTTAATTGATGTTCAATTTGCTCGTGATCGAAAATTAAGCGCCCAGTCGAAGAGTTCAACAAGGAGTGTGGCCTCATGTAGACGTCTGATCTGATATGTGACAGACACCGTCGTTTTTCTCAAAACTCAAGTACCGTTTTTCAAAGAGCACAAGACAGTTGACACTCTCGACACCAGGATATGAGAAAGCATACAATCGAAAATCAAATATTTGAATAGAAATATATTTGGAAAGTAGAATGGAACAACAGATTTTAATGATGCCATAAATAACGGGTTTTCTTTATGTCGAACCCTGGACACCCACAATTATTCATTCAATACAAATGCAAACATCAAAATAGCCCCACATCCATTTCAGCCAAGCTTTCAATATGATTGTGACGATCGCATATGTGATGCACAAACGACAGTAGGTGGATGTTGCGAAACTGATCTAGCGTCACGTATGTTGTAAGCACACTGTGATTTGGCACGAAAGTATGCTTACAACTGACTACAAGTATGCTTACAACTGGATATAATTATCATTACAAATGAATACAAGTATGCTTCCAACTGAATACAAGTATGCTTACAACTGAATACAAGTATGTTTACAACTGAATACAAGTATGCTTACAACTGAATACAAGTATGTTTACAACTGAATACAAGTATGCTAATAATCGAATATAAGTATGCTTACAACTAAATAAAAGTATATTTACAACTAAATACAAGTATACTTACAACTGGATACAAGTATGCTTATAACTGAATACAAGTATGCTTACAACTGGATACAAGTATGCTTACAACTGAATACACGTATGCTTCCAACTGAATACAAGTATCCATTAATAGCTTCTGTCCCCATACTCGAAATATCTTAACCATCAGACACGATCACAAACAGACCCTTGACAACGAGAACAAAATATATTGGATCACTATCTGGTTACAATCAGAAGTAAGTTGCTGGAAATCCTGCAACGAGAGTGAGATAATTCTAGCAGGGAGGTAGTAGAGCCATTTTGAAAATACTCAGCAAATATCACATTGTGATAAAAGTTATTTAAAGATTATTTGTAGTAAGAGGCCCCTCATCTTTAGTAACACGTGCACTGAGATCCCACCTACACATACTACGCCGACACTTGATCTGCAAAACATGTTGCACGTTGCATAACACCGATCAGCATTCTGAATGTGATTTAATTGTGATGCTGTGCGTTGTCTTGGAAATCTGTTCTCACTGCGATGGTGCCCAGTGTGCCGTCGTGGTCATCAGGGCGACTTAGTCGACGTCATCGTGTAAAATCTCCAGATCTCGAGACCTCGCGTTAAAAAGCCTTTTATGAATGCAGCAGGTGTTCAAACTTTTCAGGCTACACTAAAACGTCCAATACCTCTACAACCTCTTCAAGGGTAGATTGTATTTACGTCTTTAGTACGAGGTCTTTAGTTTATGGTCGGAGGAAGGAGGTTGTTTATACTGTCACTTCATGTATAGGCCTGAGCGACGCCATGATAATTGAAGTGACAAATATCAGCTACCATACTTCAGCAGGGTCGTGTTATTGCCCTGTGAAATTAACGCCATGCCATGTGGTCGCGAGTTTAGTTGATGACTGCAAAATCCACTTTCCTCATTAAAATATATTGATATTAATATTAAAATATATTGAATCCGGGTCGTGGTTTCGAATCCCGCTGACGACCAATTTATTCTTTCTCTCTCAAAAATCATTTCTTATGTATAAATGATCAGTGTCGGGCTATACGCCATACCAAATATTATTTCTTCATTATAAAGCCAGTTGCACACATTGAGATTGGTCATCACAGGGACAATCCACGGGTGTAATACCTATCGGCCGTCATAGCTCAGTTGGCAGAGCATCGGCGCGTTGGGCCGGGGTCATGGGTTCGACTCTCACTGACGACTAATTTATTCTCTCTCTCTCAAAAATGATTTCATTGATATTAATGTTTCATTTTTTCGGCAATATCTTTGCACTTCGTATGCGCAAATCTCCTGTTTTCTTTCACGCCTTGAAGTGTTAGATGAGGTGTTAGAATATTTGAGTACAGTCAATAGACCTCAATAAGCCATAAGCAAACAGCGTCAAGACTCTATTCTGTTGCATAACCCCGTATACTATTTGCATTGCCGGAAGTAAGGTATTAAATGACTGGATTCTTTCACGCTTGATTCCTGGATATAAAAAGCAAATACGACATGTCTCAGCGATTCTGTTTTCCGGCAGTTACGCGAAGGTGATGTAAATCGACTCTTCTCGCGTGCTCAACCAGGAAATTCATTTAACAGAAGAATACTTATCCGTGGTAAGAGTTTTGCATCTGGGAATATCATTATGTATGATCATGAATTACTGATGATGTTTATTTTCACTTACGTAAGAAACTAGATGGAAATAAGATCGTTTAACTACATGGATTTTCTTGCCAACAGTGACATGCGGAAATATCAGTCAATTCTTGGCTTTATACTTTTTCGCAGTCAGAAAAGGGTGTTGATTAACACCGAATAATGGTACCCACGCCAACAACAATAATTGGTGTTGAAAAAGTGACGATATGTCCCGGATACCTCCCATTATTTGGTGTTTAACAAATCTTACAGTGTCCAACAAAACACCAATGAAGTGTGTCAAATAGGCCTCAACAAACAGTTGTCATGTTGGTTGATCAGGGTAGAACTTGTTAAACACCAACAGGCCTCAACAAAATATTTATAATTTTGGCTGATCAGTGTAAGACTTGTTAACACCATATAACCGCAACACCATTTTTATGTTGAAATTGGTCAACACCATTTGTCTGGCTATGTTGCAGCCGGACAGCTGATCATGCTAATCAAAGATTAAATCGTGACGCCGAGGTTCAACGCTTTTTTCATACCTATTGTCCTCATTTTGCTGCAACTAAGCATTAAATTACTTATCGTCGACACCTCTTTATTGTAATAATGTATCTATGCCAATGTGGAGGCTAAGAATGTCCGGTGGTTAAGAGTGTCCGGTTCCTATCTTCTAACCCAGCTAGGACACTTTTCTCCAAATTGGGGACAAGTGTCCGTCCTTGGTTGCAATAGAAAAGGATATGAAAAGGGACACTAATCACCAGGACATTCTTATCCATCACACCCGGCCTTCCTTTGCGGCGATACCGACATTGCGCAAACAAACTCATTTAACATCTCGCGAGTTTAATTACGTAAAGATAGATTGCGTCTCACATTGACTTTACCCAGGATGTTTTCACAGGTTCAACGGAATCACGTGCGTTGGAACCACAACCACCTGAAAAACACATGTAGTCAGATGAAATCTTCACAATCCAGGCTTACGGAACTGAGAAATCCTCCATGAATAGGGGCAGTCACGGAAACACTTGCTGTCTCTAAATTACATGGTTGTGAGTATGAGGTGCTGGGCGGGGTCACGTGTGATTGTGACATGTGGTCAGCAGCATGAATGCTGCTCTTTTTCTTGCCATGCTCCTTGGAATTTGGCTGATAATTAACGCTTTAGAAGAGGAATTCCCGCATAAGCTCAGCAAAGTTGTTAATGATTATTCGATACAAAACCAAATATTGTCTTACGACTCGACGTCGTTGATTGACAAGGAAAACAAGAAAGCACGAGACAGCCTGTATAGCGAAAGAACAATGGCGTGTGTTCCCGGAGACTCAGCATGCGGAATCCCTCACAACATATCAATACATTGTTTGAATATTTCTGCATTATTGAAGGCAAATACATGCTCAGTGGCGATTGTAATTTCCCGATGCCTGGGTTCGATTGTATGGAGCAAAGAGTATTCGACATGTAGATGAATTAATTTGTCACTCGAATAAATTTGTAACAAACCCCGCTACTTTGAACGAACTCGTTGGAACATTTGATCATAGCGCACCCATCATCACAACAGACCAAATTTTCAGGCCATGGTTACCGACCACTGGCTTTTTCTCGATCTCTTCTTGAAATTCAGAGAACATATATGACCAACCCTCTCCATCAACTTGGTCCCATTTATCAAAGACCATTTCATTGTCTGAACACACCCTGGTATTGATTGCCATGAGTCATAGAGATTTTCATCCAATGTTTGGCTTGGCTTTCATGTACAGATACATATATGTGGGTAATAAGATAGCACTATTAACTGCCTTGACGAAAGAAATAATGTGCCATTGTACTTGCACTCAGTTTAGTTTGATTTAAATAACAATTCAACCCTTTTCGGTGATTCGTTGAATATTAATATTTGAAAAGAACATATGGCCTGGAATCATTTCAACCGCTATAGGCTGAAATCAAAGAGACGGTGAATATATTTATAACGATGGTACATGTGTCAGACAATCGACTCGTGTTGATATACCACGTGGGAACAACAACGTTGACATTATTCAGGATATTTTCCGTTCATTGTTGATTTTTCATTAAGCCGCCGAACACTTCAATGATGCCGAACTTGCCTTTTGATTCGTCGCATTGATTCCGGTTGTACACATTTACTTTGCTTTCCAGCAAACACGTCCGTTCTTGTAATTCTGGCCGAGATTCAAAGAAACACGGGTGTTCTTTGATCTGAACGCTCACTTCCAAGAAGCCAGGTGTGAGAAATCAGGTGCTAAGGCATTTAACAAGCTTCAAGTGGCGTGAAGTTTACAGACAGAGATAAGCGGTCCAGAAGAAACAAACTTAACCGGAGAAAACGAAGCTTTCGCGAACACCTTGCAAGATACCTAACGATGCCGGGATGACTTAAACTGTAGCAGGACAAATCGCACAAGCCATGCATCCGTGTTGTCAAATGCAGAGGAAATACAACGAAAGGATGTCATCCAAATTCTTGAATAGGTACAACACCAAGTGAAGCGCTGGAATAATTAGGAGAGTGTGAGAGCTGAAGTACGTCCAGTGATCGACTTCGAAACGGAAGTGCACTGCTTCATTCATTCAATTTTTATTTACCCTCGATGTTACAATATAACGTAAAGCGCTAGCGCTGATGCAAATATTACCGAGCTAAAGCTCTGGAATAATCGGCAGAGTTTGTGAGCTGATCAACATCCAGTGACTGCTGGGTGACTGCACATACATTGCAACTGAAGTCAGGGGAACCGATTATGGAACAATTGGACTGGATTAATCTTTCAGATCAGTCTGCGAATCCGACTGATTACCGCTGTCCGGAAGTTGTTGAATTTTATGGTTACTTGTTAGTCACTCTGATGTGGAATGAGGAAGATTCTAACGGGGAAATTTAACAGACCACGTGTACCTTTATATGGAATATGTGGTGCGAGACTCTGTCTGTCTCGTAAACTCTCTAGCGAGAAATGGTCAAAAGGTTAAATTTATGCCACCCTTTCGAAATGGTCTATCCTACTTTGAACTTGAAATTAAGGAAAACAGAATGAAACGAAAGTACTGATGAGTGAGGGTGTTGACTTCAAATGCTATATGAAATGCGAAATCAGATCGCCATGTGGTATATATATATTTTTTGCCTTGATATTTAAGTTTTGCCGCCTTGTAATATTGATAAAGAAAAACTAAATGAAAAGATGAATTTCATCCATATATGGGGTGGTAGATATTCAATAAATTGGACTTTTGCTTAATTTGAAATTATTTATGTCTGAGACTTCATTAGACCTACACTACTTAGACTATCGAAAATGTATAATGGAAATGAAATTCAAGATTCAAGAAATTTTATTCAGAGACGGTTATCAGTGATGCGCAGAGCGAGTCGAGAATAAAAAATAAACATACATACTATACAAAGGAACAGAGTATCTACAACAACCTACAACTAATAGGGGAGATATATCTTTCCTAAAGATTATTTCCCCACAGGTCGTGTAACATTGTACTCCCAGGTCAAATAGCTGTGATAATCACATCAAAAACACACAAGACTACACAAATTGAATGCTCGTTAACGTCAGATACGAATAGGACAGTCTGATGTATCTCAGTCACTTATCTGATGAAGTAATAATACATTGAGCAATATATTATATTCCAGTGCCTCTGGCGTTTGGGCTTCAAACGCACTAAGTCACCAGACACAACGTGATTAAGTACAAATAGGAGTTGAACTGGGTTAAAATAAAAATATTCCAGATAAAACATTATGTTATAGTATATAATGGATATGGCTCACTGGTAAGAGGGATTGGTTGAATCTTATTCAATACTTTTAGATGGGGCGTGACTGACCTGACGAGTTTGGGTTAAAATGTCTTTTTTTTTGGGAAGGTTTGGATCCTTCTAACCCCAAAATTCTGGGTTGTCTGTGTACCGTACTCGAACCGTCTAACTAACTCGATCCCCTCCGTTTCAGGCATCATCCGAACGCATGGCACGATCATACGTAGAAACTTCTGCTCGTAGCCATGCGGTAACGGGTGCTATCTGAGTGTAATAGGGCGTTTCCCAAATGGTCACATCCGACTGGCCCCGTTACATCCGACATCGGTGCAATCACATTCATACAACGAAGACACACCTCCAGAAAGCGATTGATTGAAATGATCCCATGGTGGGCCTCGAAGTGCCCCCATCACAAAATAAAAAGCATATCATTTTCCTGTGGTCTGCCGCCGATTTTATTTTGTTTTCAAATATGTTAGGCCGTTTGTTTCTTAAGATAAACAAAGAAGCATGCTCCACTAGAGTGGGAAATAAAATAGCTAATTTGCACAACTTCGTTTTGGTCTCGCGTAGACTCCCCCAGTCTTGCGCCTCGTGAAACTGACATGTTTGCATGTGTGAGAAATATTTGAATACAGATAATTTCATTGGCTCGTTTAAATGGGGCCGACATTTGACCTCATGCTTTGGGAACAACTTTCGAACTGGATTATCTCCCTCTAGATAGATGGCGCCGTGTGAAATACATGCCGAATCACAGCGAAAATCTAAGGGTAGTGTTAAGTGAAACGTGAAATGCCCTTAGAAAGCTAAGATGCGTTTCAGGCCCCGTGGAGGTACACCACATGTCTCTGATACAGTTACCGTAGCTAAGAAAGAAGCTGAGAAAGTAGTGTCTTTGAGATTTTATTCCAGTTAAGTATTTCCTTGTCTGATGTTCCTAAATCATGAGTTTTAAGAACTCGTGTTCTTAAAATTTTAATTTTTCATTGAATAATCTTTATTCAAACCCATCAGACTCAACGTTCGTTAGAATGGGAGAGTGACAAACCTATTTTTCTGACTTTTTCTTGACATTTTTCCATCGTTTCGTCATTATTGCTGGAATACCGATCATTGCATGCTTCCAGTTGAATATGACAAATTGCGAAATTCAATTCACAGATACCATCCCGCAATCTAACATATCTAAATTCGGGTGGATCCAACTGAGACCATTTTCAGCAAATGCTTAATTCTGAGGGAAGTGTTAGGCCGAGTATTAAGAGAGCCTTTCTCTTCTCATGACCCCTATTTACCAGAAATTTAAAATACCTGTCGCAGGTAAAATCAGGTGAAATGCTGTTTGTACACAGCTTAGTTTGTTTGTTTACTTTCGTTTGAAAACATAAACGTAACTGTTGAAACACGATATGTTACATAATCGGGAAATAACAACACGTTTCTTGTCTGGAAACTGATTTACAAACGCATTGCATTCATTCCAGCTGACAAGCAGTTCTTTGTTCGTCATTTTGAAAGCATCCCCAACCACAAATGCACCAGCCCTAACTTGAGTTTTAGAATACAGCTCGGTGGAAATAGATGTCAAATTCTGTCGGTGTGTGGTGTGTTTTTTGACATTAGTTTGGATGTCTGGGAACTTTAAGTCAGACCCTGGATAATGCGACACTGAGGCATATGCCATAGGCATTAGATGCGACAATCAGTAAAAAAAAACAACCGTCCGCAAATAACTACGCGTCAATCATTTTTGCTTATGACACTGTTAACCCCTCAAAACCATAGGATGCCATAAATACAACCTAATTCCTTGTTAGAGGATATCGGTCAACGGGATTCAAAGAGACAATAACACGTCCATAGTTAACTCTGTATTAATTAGTCGTTTTCTTGGGCATAGATTCTATATAGTGAACCAAGACCTTCCCAAACTTCCCAAATATTTCGTGGTTCATGTTGGGCACATGTTCTTTTTGTATTTTCCGCGGTGTGGGAAGTCATATGTTTTGTGACCTCAACCTCTGCATCATTCTACCATTTTGGAGTTTCAAATGTCCATCAAATGTAGAGCCATATGGTTTCTGTTTAGTCGTCAATTTTTCCCACCTCTTGCATATATCTCCAATTTATTACCTGTATATGGTAGGATTCTGCTGTTGGACTGTTAGGCCCGCCCTCTGTACATGTTACTCGGAAAATATATGTAGGTTTATTGTTAAGGTGGGAAATTCACGCCGTACGACGTCGGGCATTACAGGTTGTTTTTTGGGGGGTATTCTTGCATTTACCAGGTTTACCCCATGTTGAGGCGTTTACTCCATCAGACGTCACCAATGCTCATCTATTAACATCAGATGAGTTAATTATTAGAGCTGATCTGTCATCACAGCTCCCGAGCTAGCGTATCTAATTCCGCTTAAGTCGGTGCTAGGGGCCGTGTGGATACTTCATTGTCTCCACATGAACAGCTGCAATAAAAGCGCGGCTGAGATACTAAGGCTACGACCGAGATTCCATCGTATTCTCGAGTTTGAATGTGAGGTGCCGAGGAAAGCTTTCCTGTATAGTCATATGGTTGCTTTTTAGTCGCCAGACGTCGTCAATTTCTCCCACCTCTTGTATATCGTTCCAATAGGCATATTAGTCTCCTGGATCAAATAAGTCATCTTTATTGGCTTATCGTATCCCGTATCGCTCCCTCTCACAACGCCTGCAGGTGCAGCAGCGGTTGCATTGGCGTGTGACTCCCGGCGTAAATTTTTGGTTCGTATATTCTCTCCCCTGCCTATACCTACAGCATTTTGTATATTTTCATCTATTGATACCTGGTGTAAATATGGTAGATAATACTACTCCAATGAAAGAACATTAGGCTTACATTGTTGATAATTTTGACAACTTCAGGTGGAAAATAGTCCAGTTTATATTGCCGAAAATGCCGCTCCCTCATAATGTGAGAAGGATAGTGGTATAGTTGACGCGGAAAACCATCTGAATCGAATTCACATGTTCATTAAACATCACGTGTTTCAGTGACTTATTCTAGTAGATCCGAGAAATCTTATTTTCAGAAATTAAGGGTACTGAGCCCTCCTGCACACATTTTTACAAACCCTCTAGAACTTGTCTTTATACAGCTAAAAGTATGCCTCATAGCTATGGTAATGTATATGTTTCTTGAAAGCACATTTCAAGATTCCAAATATATAAATTTGTTCACTGTAAACCTGTAGGTTGTGAAGATATTCGGATTTTAAACAAATTTGGTTCAAAATTAAATTAAATTTATTTAAATGCTATTTTCAAAAAAGTATTCAACTTACAATAACTTACTTCATCATTTCCTGTAGAAAACAACTCAAACAGGAAATCATTGTCTCATTTTGATCAGTTTTGGTCTAGTTCTCATTCTATTGACATTTAATGGAGCATTTCTTTACAAAATTGAGCATATCACAGTTTTGAACTTTGGAGTTCAATTAAATGTCAATAAAATCAGAACTAGACCAAAATTGACAAAACTGAGACATGGATTTCCTGTTGGAGTTGCCTCCTACAGGAAATGATGATGTAAGTGACTATAAGTTGAATACTTTTTTTGAAAATAGCCATTTAAAAACGAAAGCTCATTTTTAGATTATTTTTTTTAAATTCGAATATCTTCACAACCTACAGATTTACAGTGAGCAAATTTATTTATTTGAAATCTTTCAAAAAATATATACATTAAAAATATATACATTACTAGAGGTATAAGGCATAGGTTTAGCTGTATGAAGACAAATTCTAGAGGGTGTGTAAAAGTTTCTGCAGGAGGGCTCTGTATCCTTAAAAAGGTCTCGACAGGGCAACCGATGTCGTCGAATTTATTCGCAGTTAAAGCACACTGGGAAAAATAGATCCCCTGCGGAAATTATTTTTGCAATGCATGTGTGGGAAATATTCTACAACCATTTAATATACACGGGTAACCACACTGGTGAACATCGAACAGTTATATCTGGGGGGAAAGTCCATTGATTCCCACGGCTCCATAAAACCGTTATTAATGCAGATATTCAAACAAATAGCATGTTAACATTGATAGCTAAGTGTTTTGCCTGTCTTGGCAAATTATTCAAAATGTTTGGAAAGAAACACAATGAAAAATTTACATCATGAGAATAATATGTACCGGCATATTTTTCAAACGCCCGATATCGTGACCTTCTATCAGTATGCTGTGCGATATACTAAAAAAATCATAACATCATCTGTGAAATTTTAGGAAGATTTAAACAGGAAGTGGCAGGTTTTAATCGAAAACGTTGATTATTTAGCATCCCGATCTATTGTCTAGATCTCCAATCTACCAACACAGGAGCTGTGTGAAAGTTAGCAACCCGTTATGGAATTCCGTGTTGGCTAAACAAGATATCACCAGTAAGCTTAAAGGAATTCTTTCACTGTCAGCTATCCAAGTTACGTGATATGTGGATTGTTTAAGATTTGAATAAAGCAATCACATTTAAAATACGGTTCGACGGCCCGTATCGTAACCTGTCCTTTCCAGTTCGGGAGCTTGAGAAATGAAGTTAAGAATGAAGTGTTTGGTCGGCGTCGGGCCTAAAAGATATTTTTTCTGAATGAGAACTTGCATTTAATCAATACTACCCCTTTTTGGGCCGTTTCTTCTATCTGACAGTGACATAGTTCATCACTTTCAATCACATGAGTTGATAGGGCATTTACATCATCGCTCTGAAATATTTTTATCTAATACCGCTCAATTCGGTGCTAGGGGCCGTGCGGTCGTGTCATTCAAGATGTCCACATGAACAGCTACAATAAAAGCGTGGCTAGATACTAATCATCACAGAGATCAGTTTTGGTTCTTATGATGCTTTAGAAATATGCAGTGTATTTGCGTGTGGGATCAAATGACTTCTTGTCAGAATACCGGCATCTTTTTCCATCACCCTTTTAATGTTGCGTTGAATTGTTGCCTGTATATGGTGAGATTCTGTTGATGGATGTTTCATCCCCGAGGTTTGCCCTGTTTATAAATCATTGTGATTTAGTTTTGTGACTTGTAAACATGGTGGAGAATGAAGCGCTTGGTCGGCGTCGGGCCTCACAGATATTCATATATTGTGAATAAGAACTTGCATTCTATTCAAACTCCCTCGTTTGGGCCGTTTCTTCTATCTGGCGGTCACCTAGTTCATAATTTTCCATCAGATGATTTGATGAGACTTACACCAAATCATCACAGGGATCAATTTTGGTTCTTGTGATGTTTTCATAAATATGCTGTCAGTATATTTGCCTGTGGGGTCATATGACATTATATAGCTAGAATTTATCTGATACCTAATGGAAAGCAAAATTATAGCATCTATCGCCTACCAACTGATTGGATGGTAAAGGCAGAAGCCCAGAGTCCCACAGTTCGCAATAGCTCCTATATACTTTCCCTGCTTAATATGCTCATAATATGTTATGGTTCGCCATTGTTTCCAGTTATCTCACAACTCGTTGGCATGGGAAGCTTTCAATGTATTGCCTGCAACTAAAATTTAGTGATGTATATCGCACAGTGATCGTAATGAAGATCTTTGTCCCTGCGTCTCGTTACCTGTGGCTAATTCCGCGTAACCCGGGGTTAGGGGCCGTATGAACACCGATGCAATATCTTCATGATGTTCATATGATTAGTGATACGGATTTGACAACAGTAACACCACGATGTCTTACCGGCATCTTTAACAACTGTTGTCCGCTCACTTGTAATCCTGATTAACCCAATCTGGCCTGGGCCTCTTTGAGACCTGCCAAGGCATGGGGGGGAGGAAAATAACTTTCTTACCTCTTGAGCTAGGGTGCTAAAACATACCACGCTATACCCTTGGGTCAGCCTCTACAAGAAAATGCAAAAACTGCTTGATCAATTAGTAAATAATAATCTTATGTGAATTAGAATAGTTTTTGCTCATTTTTCCTCGCGAAAAGCAGAAATTTTGTAGAAAAATGATGAAAACATCACTTTTCTGGTAACACACATGACCGCCATTTTGAATTTGGATATGTTTCGCGGATCGGGGGCTATGCAAATAAGGTCAAAATGACCCAAATATGATAAACGACCGAGTCACGAAGCGTCAGCTCTCAATTGTTTATTGTTCCGGAGATAGCACAGAAGGTTTGGTAGGGAGGCCATAATGCCGCCCCCGGGCCTGGTAGGGATAATCATGCCTTTATAGACGACGGGAGAGTGAGTGATTAGAATTAAACATCGTTTTCAACATTTTTTAAGTCATATCACGACAATGCCTAAATGTCCAGAACACGAGAGTGTCCACAGTTCCTATTATCCTGGACATTGATCAACCCAGACAGTACAGCACCCGGTCACCCATCCAAGTATTGGCCGAGCTCAACGTTGCTTACCTTCGTTATTGACGACGGTTTGCTACTGGATATCGGATCTGACGCTTGTTTCCAGTAAAATGAAGTATAATTACGTACATGAGAATATATTTGTAAAGCACCTTATTGGTAAACCTATGTAATTCCTGGATGTGGAAGTCACGGGTAAAAGCCTTTTCCGCTATCTGGAAGGAAATACGGAGAAAGAAGGTAGAAATAAATAGAAATAAAGTCACTTGTCATTCAATAGCTGAATTTGGATCCCCTGTGAAAGTTTGCCGAGGTAAAAAGTCACTTTTACGAGATTCGCCTTCTCCAACGGGCATGACTTTTATAACAACTGTGTTATATTGATATTCCAGTTGTCGAGATCAAAGATGTTAGAACGCCCCCAGTCGGATGTAACTACAAGATTAACACCCAATGATAGATAATCGATATAGCTAATATTTAACCCCAGGAGACTTAAATAATGTCCAAATAAAGGGGTAATGGAATTCTCTCAAAATAATTCGCCGTACTTTATCTGACAGAGAAATAGGAATGCTTCCTCTAGCTTCATGTCGTCAGTGTAATTCTTTTTATGTGTTTCCCATTAAGAAGTGACTCTTGCATATCGCTCCAATCCATCACTGTTCCGTAAGACCAGAGGTGTTGCAAATGTAAAATAACATCATCACACGACTTCATGGTCCATTTGATAACCGATACTTCCTAATCTCTTTTTTTACAAGACTCAGAAAATACTAGCGAAAACATTATGTAGATCAATGTTTCGACATACGTTCCTGGCGATGACATGAATAAATAATATCGAAATATTGATCTTCAAACTGCTTTTCGCTAATATTTTCTGAGTCACCGCCCTGTATTATGCCAAATTAATCAGTGGATCACAATCCTTTTTTATCACTTTCTGTTCTAAACCGTTTGAAGATGTCAGGGTCAACACAATACAGAGACGACGTGATAAACATACGAACCTAGATACACACCAGTACACGAACACGTTTCTTACTCAAACTCACTGTGTGAAAGTCTCAAGTTTCCAATTTCGGAATCTCACCGGAAACCTTTTGGAAATCGTGTCGCTACGGTTTCCATTAGGTTTCCGGAAATGGAAACTTGCGTATTCACGCAGTGACTGTTTCGGTCTTGTGAGTTTTAGGATGTGTATATCGTCATGGGTCGTGTTTGTATTGTGTGTACATCTCTAGGGATTGTGTTTATGCCATGTATATATCCACAGAGATTGCGTTTATGCCATGTTTATATCTCGAAGGATCATGTTTGTGCCATGTTTACATCCCGGTCGTCATGTGTACAGCATGCGTATATCCTCAGGGCAGGTGCCTGTTCATACTAAGCCTTGTATGTCCAGGGTCGTACTCATACCATGTGTATATCTCCAGGGATCCTTTATATCATGTTATATCCCAGGGGCCATGTTTATACCATACCCTGGTATCATGTATATATCATGTTATATCCCAGGGGCCATGTTTATACCATACCCTGGTATCATGTATATATCATGAGTATTTATCCAAGGGTCAGGTTTACACCGTACCCAGAGATCGTGTTTTTACCATGAGTATATATTCAGGAACCATGTTTATACCATACTCAGAGATTGTGTTAGTGGAGATTTGTAATTTCTTCATTGGATTTGAAAACAGTGTCATCGTATATTGGATTTTGTTTCAAACTTGGGTTCAATGAGTATAAAAAAATATTTATATATGTATATACTGCATAAATATAACAAATGTAGGAACACGTCTTTAATCCGATTGATAACATGCGTATAATGTAAAAACAGAAGTAACGGTTTTCCCAAACATTCCAAAAGTTCGAAGCGAGGAACAAAAATGGAAACATATACATACATGCAACTTATTCTTACATTTACATAACCTGATTCGCGGGTATATTGTTACGAAGGTGATATGAATGTATCGCCAAATGAATCACTGTTTTCTCAGAAATTCAGAAAAGAAAAAACATCAGGAGGCGAAAATATTTGTCATGTCAATGTAAATTTGGTCTGGTTTGCATCACGTTCATGTAACAGTGGCAGAAATAACTAATCACAAATGACTATCGTGTGTACACGCATAAAGGCGCATCGCCCCCGCCCCCGGAGATTGTTTTTATTTTCAAGTCACATTGACGTCATATCGACAGGAAGCATTTTTCGGCGGATTTTTGTCCAAAAATATTTGCGCGTTTTTGGCACAAAAAGTGCTCAATACGTTAGAGAAGGAGTATTAGAGGTGAAACCAAGTATTGTCGTGCTCTGTGAAGCAGAGAAAAACGCAGAAAATTTTGCAGCAAAGGAAAAATGCCGCAAATTTCTGATGACCCCTCATTTTATACAAATCAAAATGACGCCCATACAATAAGCTATAGATGTATGTAAGGCTCATTCGTCCTAATTTGTTTCACTTTCAGAGTCATTGTGAAAAGTTTGCCCGTAGCTAAAAAAACCCCAGTTTTTCATGAAAGCCAAGTAGATCAAGCCATGATCTTGAGTATGAGTATTGTATGAGTTTTGGGGCATAAGACAAGGTGATCAGTTCATTTGGCTACTATATGCACATCGCAGGTACGCCATATAGGTAAAAGAATTTTTTCATCGACAAATGTAAAAAGTAAAAGAGTATACCCATGATGCTTTGCGCCTAGGATTATGCAAGTAGGCTTAAAATGAGGGGGGTCTATGCCCACTGGGTCACAGGAATATGAACTTTGTTTTGGTAGAGAAGTCGCGAAACTTTGTCAGCATAACTGTGGGGGCAACCAGAGGTCAGAAATCTAAAAAGGGCATCAAATCCCCATTACCTCTTTGGTATAAAGGCTTGAACGTATAGCTGTGGTGTCGACGAGAGTGACTTAAAACGATGTAAAATTTCAGTAAGTCCATTTAATGCACACTGAGGCCGTCAAAACGGTAACGTGTGTAAGCTGATTTACCGCTATTGAAAGAAGTCCAGAGTGATATCCTAGGGTGGGCCCCCAGGCAGATACTAGACGCTAGGGTTTGCTCGAAAAGGGCAAATTGCCGTCCGAAGGACTGGTACACGTAATAAACAAAGCGTGCATGTTGTCATCGATTTGAGCTACAGGTTGTTTATCTTAAATTTGATTGTGCAATGAATAAATTGACAAGCGTGAATTTAGCAAATTTGAAGGCTAAGCATCCATCCTCTTAACGAATTGATCATCCCTTTATAGGCGTAAATAATCATAAATAAATTGAGAATGGCAGGCAAAAATATGCGTTTTAAAAAAGATGGTTCGTTTATCCCTCCAGAGAGTAATGAATATCATAGCTTGTGCGCCATGTTTTTTTTGTTTTTTTGTTTTTTTTTCACGAGAAGGATGAAAGCATTGAAGCAAAGAGGAAGATTATAATCATGGGAGAGATGACCCCAATGAATGGCACTCAGATGAGCTCGATGTAATTTGACTCCATCAAGATCTTTTTTACGCTCGGCATGTAGAAGCTGTGTTTAGAACATAAGACGTGATTTTATGAATAATAACTCCTTCTTTATTGTAAAGGGGTGACATTTAGTGTAGATATTCCTATTAGCACCTTCATCAAGCCTTGAAGTTACCACATCAAGGTTCAACTGGTATCAAGCGGTCAGGTTAGATGTGTCGGACGAGCCCTCCTCTGCTAAAGCTTCGATTGTGTGATTTGTATTTGGCAGTAAACCTTCTTGAGATGACGAATCTGAGAGACAATTGGAGTTTACCCACAATATCCAGATATAGGCTCTGGTCATCGTGTAAATCTGTTACGCGCACAGCAAATAAGAAAATCTTGGGAAATTATCTGGGTTTTCAGTCTGAACAAGGATCCGGCGCATATGTTGATAAGTATTCAAACAGCTACGATGACATCATACGTGAAAGGTTTCTAAATCTATTACGTATCCATAACACGCGAGTCACCGCACATCTTAGGACTTTCCATGGCTATTGTAGGGGATATTATGTTATGAGAAGTATTTCAGGTGTGTACAGACACTCGCCTTCAAGTCTCTGACTCGACGTGCTGAATATTGGAACTAGTTTCACATATAGCAGATATGATTACGAAACTCGATGTTGATTTTATGAGCGTATTTCGTTTCATTTAATGTAAGAGTTTTGTCTCTGGATTTGTTTTATATTCCAACGCTATCCTTATCATGTAAATACAATTTTATTATATCGTTGCTATGTCGTTTGTGATATTACTGTAACATGTCAGGCTCCAAGTTCGAAGTGACAACCCTCCATCCCCACCCCGCCCGCTGCTAACACACGCACGCATCCACCTCGTCATGAACATTGGTCATGGTGAGATTATAGCACACACCCCACCCTCCAATGATGGCCAGCATCCGAACGTTATATCAAATGATAATTAGACACAATATTAAAAGGGTGGTGGGAAACGATGTCGACCTACTGTACCAAAGTGATCCCTGTGATGATTTGTATCCCAGCTACGCTTTTATTGTAGCTGTTAATGTGGACATCTTGAATGACATGACCACACGACCTCCAGCACCGGCTTGAGCGGTATTAGATACAAATATTTCAGGGCTATAAGGTAATAGCTCTCTCAAGTCATCTGTTGGAAAATGATGAAATATGTGATCGCCAGATAGTGAAAACGGCCCAAGACGTTTTGCTGGGGTTTTGTGAAGGTGTCCTCAGTGTAGAAGTTGTCACAGCGACACAGCCCACCAATTACCAATATACGAGTTGTCAGAGCATTTCCATCATAGCTCTAGATTTGTATCTTATACCGCTTATGGTCCGTGTGGTCGTGTCATCCAAGTTGCCACATGAACAGGTACAATAAAAGCGTACCTGAGATACAACACATATCATTAATTGTTAGATTCTTGGCTGTCAGTATGTCGGCACCTCTTCCCACTTCCCTTATATGTGTTGTAATTTACTAATTTCTTACGAGAGGTAGAGTGGTACAGGCTAGATCTTCGGATTTTTTTCGGATTTCCATTTTCGTTTCTTCCGAGGTTTTTGGGAATATAATGGAATAGGCATCTATGAAACATGACAGTCGTCAATTCAACACACCTGTTCGACAAGAGCTAGAACGCCATGTACGCCATGTCAAACCAATACACATGTTCGACAAGAGCTAGAACGCCTTGCACTTCAGGATAGCAAACGATGGCGGAGAGTGATGCTGTTATCCAGCGCAGAGTCGTTCTTAAGTTGTCCGTATTTTATACTTTTTATCATGTGTCCGTATTCCCTATTGGATACTCTTTGCAAATCACTCCGCCATCAAACGAATAAGAATTAAGGAACGAAGCAAAATATACGAAGGAACAATGGCAGTCAAGCGACCGGGAAAGAAAATTTTCGAGGAATTAACGTGAAGGCTATCGATGTACGATATCATGCCCAATCAGTATAAGCGATTTGCTTGATTAAGCTCCGGACGGAACTTTCTAATAAAAGTGCTTATCCCGGATAGCTCCCGTGTTGGTGTCCTCTGTACTTAATTTAAAGAAAGGAAATATAATAAATATAACAGATAGTTCTTGGACACACCGTCGTTGCTCACTCCCAACACTCGGAGGTTAGGCTGGCAATGTGTTGACTATACCTCAGATATGAATGTCCGCATGCTATGATTTAACCCAGCCAGGACACTGACATCTGAAAAGGGGCACCTGGATATCAGAGCCCGCCCTTGGTGAAGCATAGATGCTGTCCTCCGTTTCACCGAGACCACCGTTTCGTTCACACCGGTTCCGCCATGTATCCCCAGTTTAGCTTATATTCATTACATAGAAGAACATAACTTAAATTCTATGAATAACAGTTCACATTGGAGTTGATGTGATGGATATAATTGATTTTTCTGAAACATTTACATCTTGTAATGATTAATTGAATGTAATTTTGCACAATGGACAAATCTGGCATGAGTTGGCTCTGATATATATTTTTTTTTCAAGACTTAGAGTCTATTTCCTGTTATTATTTTGGCGCCTCTAAATGCTTTTTCAAAGCGTATTATTCCTTTCAATCACATCCCTTATATATCTCGATGCAAAACCCAATATATTGACATTTAATGTGAACAACGTGAACAGATCAGCCCCTTGTTTTTTGAATTATTTTTATTTTGTACTTTAAATCCTCAAGATTAAGTCCCACATCATTTGTATTCTTGCTTTTATGGGACAAAATATTATATCTTCGTATTAATCTTCTGGTTTTGCTATCATGGGAGTATTTCAAGGTTGGGACTTTGAGCTTGTCCATAAAGAGATACCGGCACGATGAATTGTCTATTGCGTACACGGCATTAGAATTTGTCATATCCACGTCGGGGCTTTGCAAAGAACATGAATGCAATGGAAAAGAAATATTCCAGACATTCCAAAATGGACACGAGAAGAAGATGTTTCGAGCTTCACTGCTAGGTCATTACGGTTTTGGAAACCGAGAGAAGACAATAATATTGTTCTCACAGTATGTTATATATGCAGATATCCCTGGCACAATTATAGAGAGGACATGATTATCTGCTCAGTTTAATGCCAAAACGGGTTATTCAGTGCAAAGTCTTAAAGACTGGATCATTTCTGGCAAGAATATGGAAAAGAACCGAACAAAGTTCCTTCTGGCTCGGACATTTATCACGAGTATTTAATTTGACAAATCTTGGCTCATTCATTGAGGAATTTCAAATGTTTTCCTATAACTCATGGGATACTGTATATAAAAACAGGAAAGGAGCGGACACACACAAGCATCGCAGTAAACACGATTTATATACATATGTTTATAACGGCATAGATATACCTGTGTCTCCGAGCACGCATTACTCATTCATTACGGGCCTGGGGTCTAATACTCCCCAAGATCATTGCGTCCAAGCAAATAGGCCCCACAAGTACAGCCCTATGGAACATCTCTTCAAATGTTTGTGACTCTTCAAATGTCACAAACATTTGTCTGAAACGTTTTAAAAATATATCAAACCAAATAAATTACGTAGTCCCTGATACGGCTTCCAAGCATTCTGCTCACAAAAAAAGAGATCTCGGTTCTTTATCTTTTATATTAGTCACGACATTGTCCTCCGTGGCTCTTTCGTCTTGTCGGGACACACTTGTAGGATTTGTTTCGTCAGTAAGCTAGATTATGCAACTCTTTATACATGTAGATTTGTTTTGTTTTTTATACCAAACGTGTGCTATGGGAAATTTAAGAGATATAACATCTGGAATGTTTCGTATATGTCTAGCAAATGTTGAAATATAAAATACAAACGAACTTGAACCAACGAAGAGTAGAGGCATCAAAGGTAACGCAAAAAAACGGAAAGCTATGATGTTCAAAGTGTTGTTTTTAAACGGTTAGAGCGTACTGGTTTCTTTATTCCCAACCACTTAAAAGAAAACTGAAATTCCCCATCATCAAATGTAGATGGGCGGGAATGAAATGTTTAACCGCAATGTTCAACCGCAATGCGGATGAAAATTACGATAAAAATTTCACACATCAGAAGGTTCGCCGCAATTTTGTGGCATATGTCGAACCACCAGGGAGAATTTATCGTTTTTCTTACATATTGACTCAGGTGGTGATGAAAAGATCTGTTGTTTAATTCTGTTGTTGTTGACAGATGCTTTTGACAAAACGTATTAATTGTATAGGAGTGGCCCACGAGCCCTGCTTGGAACTACCGGAGATATTCTATATATTTCGGTTGGCGTCTTTGTTAGTAGGCCTAACACAATCCATATTTAAGTACAAAATAAACAAGAACATGTGATATCTTGCCATGGACAAAGGAAAAACTTTTTCCAATGATGTCTCAAAAAGAACTTAGTGTGTCATAAATTTAGTTCATCTATCAAAATGAGTGTCCAAGTCGTTTCCCAGGGATATTTGATTGTGACTGATTATTTGAACGCCAAGCAATAACCAGTGATGGTTGTCAAGTGATGACCCAGAAAACAGTCTCATCAGATTCTTTGATTGTGAACATTTTCTTTTTGATTAAATTCCAGGTCATTTTCAGTTCAGACCGGTCAATCAGGTGTATTTTTGCTTGATGATATTCTACAATGCACTGGTGTGGATCATTTTCAGGCATCAGATTTGACATTCAGTAAGCAATCGTTGTTCACAAATAATTTCGTCACTGATAATCAATAAGATTTTCTGCTATGTATGCCACTGTCGTTAAGAAACTATGAAATTAGTGCAATGGCGCTATATACAAAGTGTGATTTGGCTAAGACGGAATTTCAAACGCTAAGCAAACTTTCGGCGTTTGATGATTGCTTTCGACGAATTGGCTTATAATTAAAACCTATATATGTGTTTATCTTCCCGAAGATTTTTCAGCTCTGTCATTTGGTATCACTAGTCAATATTTGATAATTGAAGGGCTGTGAAAACTTTCTTTCATTTATTTAAGTTCATGCTCACTAATGATCTGGACGTAAGTTGCGACATTGAATCCATATCTAGCTACAAACTAAAACTGAAAATAAATAGTAGTTTCTAGTTAGAGAGATTGGGTCAACATTGTTCAATGATGGCCATTGGAGTTTGTCTCTGTCGTGTGGCCTTATGGCCGTAAAATTGTTTCGTAATATGTTTGCCTTGAAAAGTATCACGCAATAAGGTTGTGTGACTGTGGACGCAATTACCCAATAACTGAAGTAGGGCTGAATATTGATGAATATTGATTATTATACCATCAAGTACCTTTGTTCTGTAGTTTCTCTCAGCTTGATACACTAATGAAAAATGGTCTCTTTCTACTTTTCGTAATCTGTATCTAATTCTAACTGATCTGAAGTGTTAATCCTTGCCGGACTTGATCACTGATGAACTTTATACAATAGACAATGAGTTTACCTCACTTCTTGAACCGACCGCTACCGTTGTTCCATCATAGGAAGCGAACTAGATGACCGCCTGCGAACGTCGGAGAAACATGTCTACAGCATAAGTGTATTGTCTCGGCCAGCTTAAAATGGACGCACATGATTCAGTGTCAAGCTTCTGGTCTTAACAACTGACAACAAAGTCCTTGTATCTTATCGCCTTACTGGGAATACGTACTGGGTATGTATGATACACGTGTGGTCCTCCATTAAGTATGTTTTAGACCCATAGTATCCTTGTGGGACAATGTCACACCAAGGGTAGAGCCAATCGACAATAGCTTTCCAGAGAAATGAGACTTTGTACTTTGTACAGGTATAAAAGTCGTCAAGTCTGACATTTAATGGTCAGCCGCGGACAGATTGTTCTTTACTCTTCTCGTCGATTGTGACACGATCAATTTCTAAAACCATCAACGCCCAACTTCCTAGGTGTAAATTGAAAAACAAAATGCAGTTAGTGGAATGCGATCATCAGTTTCAGTTATAAAGCATGTGTAAATTGGGCGTTGAATCCCATTCCTCAACCGTACTTTCATGTCATTGGAAATTGAAATATCTGACCAACTGATATAATTTTCCGGACACTATTCCATCTTTGGAATGGACATTCAGAATGACAATTTAAAAACCGGATCTGATCTGGCAAACCTGGCCGCTTAATTTTCGCAATTGTCTATCTGTAATAATTTAGTAATACGCCTCTATCCAGAAATTGTTGTCAAAAGAAAACTATTCCAAAGTCCTTGCCTTCTTGGTCACCAAACACAATATCGATGATCTCCTAGCACTGGATAATCAATAAATTAGCGACGCTGTGAAAGGATGTCTAACCCCTTCACTGGATATGACGGAAACTACTACTAGCCCAGATGATCAGGGCTTTCTCTCACGTCAATGCTACGACAAGAGAGACTATTACAATTTTGACATTGTTAGCTACCCATTTCTGGATAAGAACATTCCAGAAGGACCTGAATAAGGCGTATACATATCTCGCCTGGTAGCAATTGCTAGATCAAGCGCAGACTGTGACGATCTAAATCAACGCCACAGAATACTATTGAAGCAACTTGTCAAACAGGGCTATACCACTAAACACCTCTTTTCAAAGTTTCTCGAATTCTGTGATAAATATCGTACACTGACGGCAAAATACGATCGTAGCGTGCAAACTCTGCGACGCCGCATATCGTAACTTGTGTCTAATGCTGTTAAGCCGGGGATAGGGGCCGATTGAATATCATAGGTTTTACGTCTCCATGGTGTTCAAATGAGCAGACACAATCAATGCATGACTGAGATAATACTCCAGAAAACGATTTGGAAATTCATTTGGATAAAGAATTATGGTCAGTGTTTAGTATTTTATGTAAATAACACCTCTCGTCTTGGTGGCATCATTGAAAACTGATGACCGCTTCGCTCTTGTAAGAAACCGTCTTTAATAATTATTTTAATATTGTTTTTTTTTCAAACGCATTTGGAATTGCTAACTCATACCAAATATTAGGTCTTTCGATTATTGCCGCGGAATTCTTCTATGGAAGGTGGCAGAATATTGAATGTCGGGTATGACTCTTGCTTTTTAACCGTATCTGGCCTGGGCTTTTGGGGACCTGTCCAGGCCTGGGGGGTCGAAATGCAACCCCACCCCCCTCCCCTTAATTATTTTTCTTACGCCTTGAGCTAGGGAGCTAAAACTTATCACACTATACCCTTGGGTCAAGCTCTATCAGAAAATGTAAAAACAATCCAAGATGGCCGCTTTGATGACGTCAGAGTGACGTCATCTTCAAAAACGGCATTTTTTGGTCGATTTTTCGGTTCGATTTTTCGAATTTTTTATTTATGCAATTTTTCCACAAAAACTCCATGATAAATTAGTAAATATTAATGTGATGTGAAATAAAATAGTTTTTGCCCACTTTTCATCGCGGAATTTTGAAGAAAAATGACGAAAACATCACTTTTCTGGTACCTCATGTGGCCGCCATCTTGAATTTACCCATGATCCACTCCTCGAGGCGTTATGCAAATAGGCTCAAAATGACCCCAATATGATAAACTATAAAGTCACGAAGTGTCAGCTCTTAATTTTTTGTCCTTCCGGAGATAGCGCAGAAAGTTTGGTAGGGGGGGGGGCATTTTGCCAGCCCCCCCCCCCCCCCCCTCCCCCAGGCCTGGTAGGATTAAGATTCGACTGAAAGAGTAGGAAAACCCCCAACTGCCTATGTATTTAAAAAGATCTAGAAAAAGAAACACAGGGCATAGAAGATTGCTGGTACTTCAGTACCGAGATATGTCATTGCTTGTTCTATTTCTTGACTCTCGATCTGCTGGGTCAAGATCACGTCCTTTAGCCTACCGCTTGACCCACTGGCTGATTCCAAGAGCTTTCTGGACATTTCCTGAGATCACTGCAGCTTTAACTCGCTTTACTCACCTCTATTTTCACGATTGTAATCGGTGCAGTTTTACATTATGTCCACCTTCAGACAAACGGAATATGGCAACCATCGACGTATTCGTCATGATCGTCTGACATTGCGACATTACCATTTTTGTAGCACCTGAATTAGATATGCCAGTAGAAAAAATACTATTGTTTTAGAAAGACAGAAGACGTCAACGGTTTTGATGGTGTCGAAAAGACAAAAAGATATGCATGTCTGTTACGTGTTCAGGGCAAAGAAAATATTGTTTACAGTGTACCAGTCATGAGTATCAAATTAAAGTAATTTATTTTACCACGGATAAATCCATACTAGAAGATGGAATTAGTCTAAATATGTACACCCCTGTGGCGTCTATGCATTTGCCAAATTTATTCCATATGCCCTACTCTCAGCTTTGCTTTTAAGTAGTAACTGATTTCTGTTGCGTTTTAATAATTTGTGAATAAAAGTTTGAATGTCGTTAAATTTAGAGTTTGTTTTCTTACCATGCTTTCACATATACCTTTGGTTAATTAAATTATTCGTTTACAGAGTGATGCTATGCTTTAATTGTACATGTTCCTTCAATTCTATTAGAACCAATTGTGACTCCAATATTGTGATTTATCCACATCAATCGTATTACACATACAGTATAACTAACATGTGACCGCATCAATATCATCTGGTACAAAGCGCTTAGAGAATTGGTTATGCCGCGTTCATAATTTTGGGAGATACTGTCTATTCTCTTGCAAATCGCTCCAATTTATTACCTGTATATTCTGTAGGATTCTGCTGGTGGACTGTTAGTCCCCGAGATCCGCCCTCTGTACATGTCGCTCGACAAATATATGTATGTTTATTGTTCTGGTGGGAAATTTATGCCGTACGATGTCGAGCATTACAGGCTAGTTTATCTGGGTATTCTTGCATTTACCAGATTTACCCCATGTTGAGACGTTTACTCCATCAGACGTCCTCGATGCTTACCCATTAACATCAAGTGAGTTATTTGTTTGAGCTGATCAGCCATCACAGCGTATCTAATTCAGCTTAAGCCGGTACTGGGGGCCGGGTGAATACTTCACAGTCGCCACATGAACAGCCACAATAAAAGCGCGGCTGAGATACTAAGGCTACGTCCGAGAATCCACCGTATTCTCGGATTCTCGGGTCTGAATGTGAGGTGCCGAGGGAAGCTTTCCTGTGAAGGCATATGGATGCATTTTGGTGGGCAGACGTCGTCATTGTTTCCAACCTCTTGCATATCGTTCCAAGCTATCATAATCCGGAAATATTTCATTGAATGAAAGATGGACATATGCAGTGAGAAATTGATCGACACGTATTGAATACATGTGGACTAGTATGTTACTGTATATTTAATCCTTTGTGCTACAACTTTCAGTATGTGTACAACGTTTTAGATCAGAACACCGGCGTTCTGATCGCTGAACACTGATTTTTTAAAACAAATCAACGTTTCATTATTTTCATTATAAAGCACATTACGGGATTAGTAACACTAGTTCGAAGACTCGCGACTTCATCGACGAAGGCTATTTAGTGAATGTGAGATAGGACACCATATACTTTATCATAGACTTATAAGAACTTGCCATAACATTGCGGTATCTCTGTGTCAAAGTTAATCGTTCGTACATAGGTTAATTCTCCCAACAAACATGACGTATGCCAAGGCAAATATGTGTACACGAAATACAGAAGTTTTATTATTACAAGACAATGAGATAATTGTTGATTGTTTAACCAGGTTACCTGGGGTTAAGCACGGAGGAGTGTACTTCGTTTTCATCAGAGATCATATTGGATAATGAGTTGCTTTTCTGCCATAAGAATATTATCACCAGATGAGGCGGCGATTGTCTTCACATATATATCTTGTTTTTGAGGTTATATACTTGTCTGCCACTCCCAGTAAACTGGGCTCTGGGTTTCTTATGGATGGAAGCTAAATATATTTTCAGTGCACAATTCGGATCGACGTTAATTTTTAAAAAGATATTAGGAAATCGGTAAAATAACTTCTCTAGGTATATTTTTCCTGGATTGTTAGTCAAAGCCAGATCTTTTCGCCGATGTCCAAATCGTGTTGCCATCAGGCTTTAACATGGCCATTATCTCACAATAAGCAGCCATTGAGTTCAATGTGCCATACTGCGTGCCCACCTTTCACAATGGGGTAGGATATATAATATATAGCTTCTAGGTTTGCAGTCTAGAAGGTGGTCATTGCCTCTTCATCAATCGAGATACCTTTGCTTCCGTCTGGTATTGTTAGCAGTCGAATTTATGGTATACGGTACAACAAAAACGTTTTAACGTCAACTAGGTTCTTTGTACTCAGAAATGCTCAACAGTTTCCATTGATTCGACTCATACAACAACGAAATTCTCACACAGGGCAGGGTAGAGGTAGTACAGCACTGTCAAATGTTAATGTTGAACTCTAAGGTTGACTCTTGTCCTCTGTTGATCATCATTAAACTGATATCGAGTTCTTCTGACTTCTGACGATATTTTCAGCATTGAAGATGACAGGCTGACGTTGAAGGAAGTAAATAAAAAGCGCCGTTATTGCTTAGAATTTTAACCCCACGTGACACTCATGGAATTAGATACCATGAGACGACACCATGGACGACATTTACCTTACCTATGATGCCCTGCGTCCGAGATTATGCATATTGGCCAAACACAAAACCCAGAATGAAAAGCTATATAGGGAATCAGCAATTCTTCTGTATTTTTGCGTTATGGTGGACATTTTCCACGCTTGAACGCCGGATCCCTCGGGTGTCTTGCGAGAGACACTTGCTTCGGAATATCTCCGCATGAGCGTCCGGATTGAGATGAATTAAGGACCAGTGATAAAGAAGATCGCTCTGTACCAATGACAGCTTTAATCTTACGAGTACAAGGATTATTATTTATAATGACGATCGTTATGAATGAGTACACGCACGAGTAGATGTAGACGATGTTGATTTAGCCTCGAATAAAAAAGATAGAGTTGGAAACGAAAACAACTGATCCAGCCTATCCAAAACATGTCAGACTTCTCGCCTTGCAAATATTTTTGTGATGTATACGCGAATAATTCCTTTGTGTGTGGCGCTAAAATATGATTTTTGCCTACTTGGCGAAAGTTCTGACTCGAATTAGGGGTGACAGGAGACAATAGCATATTAATGGAGGTTGATCAGAAACTACTCCCTTGGTTATTTTGGTATTTTTCAGGAATTTAATGGATTTCCTCATGTCACAAAAATATGACACTTAAAACCAATATGAAAATTTTCAGGAATTTAATGGATTTCCCAATGTCACAAAAATATGACTCTTAAAACCAAATCAATCTCAGTTCTTTAAAATAACCAATAACCCCTTAATATTTTACGTGCTGATACAATTTTGGTTTGAGCCAGTATACGATATGATAAGCACTGGCATAGTTTACCTACAACATAGAGGGTTGAACAGTAAAGGGTCAGTGGGTTTCCACTCTACATACGGAAGCTTATCAGGGGACAGCAAGTGTCTGGGGGAGGGCACTGCTGGTCCGTAGTGCTATCACTGAATGACTCGAATTCGAAGAATACAACAGGTTGGGGGAATCCGCAAATAGAAGATTAACATCTCTTACTGAAATCCGTTTCCATTTATACTCTCGAATCCAGTCTAAATGTCGTACAAATAAAGTGACCACTTTTTAAATAATACTCCAAATTCTCGATTTGTTTGTTTGTATTTGGACTCAAATCGCGAAATCGCACCCTATAAATATACGCGGTCTTCCAACGTGTAACCCTTCGGGAAGGAATTTCAGTAGTTTGATTTGTCGAGGTTTGATATAAATTCGTGTCCAGATCTCATATCAATAATAGGTAAGAGAAAATGCGAACGGAAACTGCTGTCGGAATGTAGGAATTGGGAATGGGGTATATTCTAAACAATTCATAGCAACAAAGCGTCACGTTGGCCTAATTTTTGTTCTTTTAATTTATTCTGAGAATACCACTGGTATGTTCTATTTGTTTCGTGAGCATTGGCTATTCCACCATGCGCCTCCACTCAAATTTGGCGAACATATCGCATGCTATCTCAAATTTGGCGAACAATATAGCATGCTTATAGCAAAAAAAAGCATGGCATAAAAGATTTATGGCGTTACGTTTCGTAACTTGTGTCTAATTCCGCTTAACCCGGGGCTAGGGGCCGTATGAACCCAGGTATTTCAACATACTCATGGAGCTCACATGAACAGTCACAATAAAAGCGTGACTGAGATACATCATTCTCTCGAGTTTACAACGAAAATCATATAGATTAAACAGTACAGATTAAACAGTACTGATCAGCGATACTGATTTGATATTTTGGAACATCATTATGTCTAGCCAGCACCATTCAAAACTGTTGACCGCTTCTCTCTTGCAGGAAACTATTATATCGTATGTTCTTGTACATGTATATCATGATTGTTTCTTATTTAGTATTAATGCCGTTAAAGGAAGTAGGTCTTTGCAGTATAGACGCGGAAGTTCTTTAATGGAAGAAGGGTGAATATTGAATGACGGACGAGACGCTTGTATTATTAACAGATTCCTCTTCCAGAAAAACAAATCAGTTTGTCTGATGACAGACTATTTTCTGATATTTCGAAATTGGTTTACTGTGTTGGGGTATTTCCATTTTGAATTTAATCATGACATGTCGCTCATTTATGCAGAAAGGATTAAATGTCCCTAAACCGACACGCTGTACATTGCGCAGAAGGTGTAAATTGTAACTCTCACTTCTGTCCTTTCCTGAGAAAAAGAAAAGGTGCACAATGAAAGGATGAGGAAATTTTCTGCATTTTTGAACGAAAGGAATACATAGATTGATGAAACGATCGTAATTTATTCGCACGAATTTCCTATTCCAGACAACGTTATCACAGATTCTCGCTCATGGAAAGAACCGCTGGAAAAGGACACTGGATTTGCTGTGGAATTTCGGTCTTGGTGTTGAATATTTGGACCAGTCTTTGGAAGTATTTTCGTGTAGACAAAAGATGAAATCTTAATAGCTCTAATGGGTTACCAACTGATTCGCAATTTGATTGATGTGCTGAGCATAACTATTTAACTCAACCAGGCCTGAGGTAGGAGGGGCGAATAGGCATTATGACCCCCCTGCCAAACTTTCTCCCCTATCTCCGGAACGACCAAAAAAAAAAGAAAGCTGACCCTACTTGACTTTTTAGTTTATCATATTGGGGTCACTTTGAGCCTATTTGCATAACCCCCGAGTAGAGGATCATGGGTAAATTCTAGATGGCGGCCATGTGGGGTACCAGAAAAGAGATGTTTTCGTCAATTTCCTTCAAAATTCCTGCTTTTCTGAAGCAAATTGGGTAAAAACTATTTTACTTCTCATCAGATTATTATTTATTAATTTATCATTCAGTTTTTGCAAAGAAAACACATGAAGAAAAAACTAGAAAAATTTGACCAAAAAAAGATGACGTCACTGTGACGTAATCAAGGCGGCCATCTTAGATTTTTGAAACATTTTCTGGTAGAGTTTCACTTGACAAAATGGCCCCCATGGCCTGGACTGGTCCCAGAAATTGCAGACCAGATAGGGTTAACAGGAGGATTCTACAAGATGAGTTGATTTTAACTGCCGTTCTCGTATACCTTACATAGCTTCATGCTCGCGTGGAGAGTAACGCCATGGCGTGATACAGTTCAATGATTTTTGTGTCCATGCGATTTCGGGCCAACTCTCCCCTTGTCAGGCGATTGGGCGAAACTGAAGAACATCCGGTGAACATCTTTTTTTTCAAATTCTTTCTATACCCGAATTAACAGTTCTAATACCTTTGGCACACGCGGCGACATACACAAGCAGCTCGTTGCACAGTTATGCTAAATGGTTTGGTTTTGTGACTTCCCAATAAGCACACGAAAATGAGGCCAAAACGCAATTCATTCCGGTAAACCGGAAGCAATTATGTAGATGATATTTCTATGTTATTTTCGTGACATGATTCGAAAACCCAGTTGCTTTCTATTTGCGCGAAGAACCTGGCAATCATCGTTTGGTTATAACTAGAACACACTGTTTTTTCAACAGTTCTCTCGTTTGTAACGAAACAAATGCTGCTGTAACGAGGAAGCATAATGATTTTCTCTTGTCCTTTCGTCCATCATTTCGTTTGTTTCCAATCCGTGCTATCTGGTCGTGCCCACACGAAATACTGACTACACTTCGTTGATATTCATGACAGTTCACAGGATTATCTTATCCTCTTTGAATCCAAGGAAGCATATTGCTCTGAAGGGTCAAAATATCAACGGTCGGAAACACATGCGTCTAATCCATCATTCAATATTCAACCGTCGTCAATTAAAGAATTTCCGCGTCCATAATCTAAAGACCTAATTCATATAACAGCATTAGTATAAAAAAAAACAAATAAAATAAAAAAATAAAAAAATCATAGCAAACACTAGCATGATTTTCGTTGCAAAGTCTTTATTCAGAGAATGAAGCAATGGTACCTTAAAATTATCCACATATTATGTTGATCTATGCTTCAGATGACCGTACGAAAGTTAGGATGTCTCTTGTCGATGTGGATCCAACCCATGGATTTTAGTTAAACGGCTAAAGAAAAAAGTCACTGTATACATGGCAGGCATTCATGTAGTACCCATGATAATTATTTGGAGACAGGTACCGAATCCAGAACGATGCTGTATTTCATACTGGGCAGATGTACATATCCTACATGTCGGGGCACATTTTCCTATTTTCTTTATCCAGTAGGACTTGACCAGGCCTGAAGTTACATTTGGTTCATTCTTATAGTTCTCGTATCGGTGTAGCTATTATTTCCTAGCTTGAATTATCAACTGGAGTGCACCATATATCCTTATATCCTTCGTTTAGTTAATCGGCATTTGACTGCTCGAAGAGAAGGGACCATTATTTTCTCGAAACATGTTTTTGGGACCTGTCCAGGTCTGGGGTGGGGCGGGGAGGGGGAGAGGCATTATAGGGATTCCTTGGATGAAGCTCTATCAGACAAAAAAACAAGATGGCCGCTGTGATGACTTCACGGTGACGTCATTTTTTAAAAAGCCATTTTTGGCGATTTTTCGATATTTACATTTCTGTCTTTTCTTCTTAAAAACTGCATTATAAATTAGAAAACAATGATCTGATGTGAAATAAAATAGTTTTTGTCCACTTTTGCCGCTATTTTGAATTTATCATTGGTCCTCTCTCGGGGGGTCATGCAAATTGACCCCAATATGATAAGCTACAAAGCCAGGAAGTGTCAGCTCTCAAGTTTTTGTCGTTCCAGAAATAGGATAGAAAATCTGGTAGGGAAACTATATAATGCCCCCCCCTATATAATGGTTTCTGTGTAACTGGGAAATATTGATATTTTCCCTAAATGTAGAAATAAGGAATGTAAGCGTTTCCATTAAGTGGCCATATGTTTGTGGGGTAAGCCTAAACTTGTTGATGATGCACTTATTATGTAACACAAATATTAATGCGGAAAATTCGCGTATTCAATGAATCAAAATACCCGAACACGTTTTTGTCCTAAATCACATGTTGAAGACAATGGCCAACATTCCATTGCTAGTATGAATAGTAATACCACTGCATAAACTTAAAATCTTAAGTAATCTCCTACATGTTATTCCCAGTAAATAGCTTGATCGGTTCAGCCTTTCAGGAACTGACATTATCTAACAAGTATAATTCGTTATATTTTAACCGTGGCCCCCTACCAAACTTTCTGCGTTATCTCCGGAACGACAAAAATGGGGAGCTGAAACTCCTTGACGTTATAGTTTATCATATTGGGGTCATCTTGAGCCTATTTGCATAACACCCTGAGCAGAGGATCATGGGTAAATTCAAGATGGCGGCCACGTAGGGTACCAGAAAAGTGATGTTTTTGTCATATGTCTTCAAAATTTCTGCTTTTCCGCGATGAAAAGTGGGCAAAAACTATTTTATTTCACATCACATTAATATTTACTAATTTATCTTACAGTTCATGCGAAAAAATTGCATAAATAAAAAATTCGGAAAATCCGACAGAAAAATCGACCAAAAAATGCCGTTTTTGACAATGACGTCACTGTGACGTCATCAAAGCGGCCATCTTGGATTTTTTTTTTACATTTTCTGGTAGAGCTTAACCCAAGGGTATCGTGTGGTAAGTTTCAGCCCCTTAGCTGAGGGGATAAGAAAAATAATTAGGGGGAGCCATTTCGCCCCCCCCCCCCCTTTCAGGCCTGGACAGGACCCCAAAAGCCCAGGCCAGATAGGGTTAATATAGGCTTGCTGATAACTTCAAACGATCAGGTTTTGTATTAAAGTACAGACACAGATACGTTTCCGTTATAGGACCAAATGTATCCCTGTGACAACTGGCATCTTGGATTCTTTAGCATGGTGTGTAATGAAGTGTCTGCAACCGTCTGAGGAGCTGTGATATCGTGACGATTTAAATGAACGCATCGAATCGTTCTCGCATAAACGGCATTATTTGACGTCCAGTTCATTCATTTCAAGTTTTCAAAATCAATATTGTTAAAAGGTGACCAGATTTCAGACATTGAGGAGACTATCAAAAGGAAGTATTTCCATGCACGTGGGCATGACAAAAAAAAAACAGAACAAATTTATCTCATTTAAAAATGCACACTGTTGTACGTAATTGTGGTATTAGGGAAGGTACAAAAATATTAAGTTTGAGTTCGGGGATGCGATATTATATCACGACATCCTGGAAGTTTCCGAGAATTATATTTCGCCATAACTTTCATTTCAGTGTTCAGGAGCTAACCCGCCAACGACCGAAGATACCCCTTCCCCTTTCGTTCAAAGGAAAGAGCGTACCCTTCCAAAGACTTCCCATGGCTGTCCTAAGAGAAATGATGCCAAATCAGGGATGAAATGGCCAAACAAGCGGGCTAAACGTTTAGGGCCTAACACCTTATCACCAACAGTCTGGTCACTGCCTATTAATTCTCGTTCACACAGATCGGACGGTTAGGCGAGTGCAAGATTTGATGTCGGTGTGAATTTAATATATTGGTATACAGGTTCCTTCCGAAGGTCAATGACATCGAGACTGCAGGTTGACATGTTTGATTGTGTACGTGTAAAGTACGTGATGCGGTGGAATTTTGCGCAAAAATAAATTCTTCAAACTCGAATCTTTCTGTAGCGGACGATACTTCCAACAATATTTTCAACACTCAGTAAAATCATGAAGCCTATCTAGGCTCCCAGACAAAATCAACCCTTAACAAGACGAAGAAAAACTTCTATTTCTATTGAATCATGACGAGCGGATTTGTGGACCGTGATAACGCTGAAAAATCTCGAAGTACTGTTACATACAAGCGGTTCAGATGCCCGATGATATCAACACTGTTGGCAATGTTTTAGGGCATTTGAACTGTAGTGTGGCAATGCTGGAACACTTTAGGATTGCCAAATTGCCTCTAATAAACTAATTGAAGGAAAAGTGAAATAGGGGCGAGCTCATTGCATGTTGTGTGACTTGGCTATGAAGGCTAGAATATAGCCTCTATTATGTAAAATATGACTGTGAAATTTCGTTATGTTGCTCAAATGTTAATGACTCTTTCAGATTGTAACATAGCAAAAAAGTGTTCGAATGACCTGGGTTAATGCAGATGAGAAGAATTACAGTTGAACTCTAAAATTTGGCCCTGGGGTCAAATATAATGAAGAATCTGCACTTCCGGATTATATCCATTGAAGCTCGTCGCTGGCCTAACTTTCAGGAACAGAGTGCGGTGACAAGTCTCTTTGCACTCGTCTACTTCGGACATGTTTGTGTGCGAATTAGACGGTAGTTTCCAGTTTGTTTTGGTGAAGGTGTTAGAATGTATGCCTTCAGAACCCGATCTTTGTTAGCACTCTCTCCCATTTGGCACATTTGTTTTGGAATTGTCTCAGAAAACGGAGTACGATTAAGTCTAAGGGGTGTGATACCTGTCTGAACTCCATTAAAATTCCTGCCAACATTCACTTCAAAACTCGGAGTGGCAGTTCGATAACGAGTTATCCCGTGTGTTACATATAATGCATGTGACTGGACTCTCAAGACGTTTGCTCATTGACATTTTGGAACATTGCCGCTGATTGGCCAATGGTCGAAAATTCGTTTCTCCCACGCACGAGGTGCATCGTCAGAGGCATACGTGGATTTAAAGACGGGAGAAATCTGCAGATTTGTTGTCGTCGAATAAAAATATTATTGATAATTCTTGAGTAATCCGCGATTGAACCGCAATGGCACTGTTTCTTATAGAAGAATGACGTCAGATCCGACATTCGGTGTTCAGCCGTCGTCCACAAATGAATGGACTCGTCAACTTGTAATACCACCATTTAATTTAACATTTTACCCACATGAATTTAAAGACGGAAACGGGTATTCCGATCGTTGACGCGGAAATGTTGTCTGTACGAGGCTTCCTAAAATAAGGAGTTGGAGACAGGGGCATTGTGCTGTTTTGGAACGATATATTTACATGTTAGACATTGGCACAGTTATCAAAATAACACGAATTCAGTTTGATTGATTGATTAATTTACTGACTTCGCCTCCGGAGGTAAAAATAAAGATCTCTGTTTCCGGACAAACCTGTAGATAAAGCATAAACGGTTGCAAATAATGGCGTGCTAAAAGTTGACTCCATTTATATCATAATGGAATTGTCGTATACAATTTTCGTATAAGAAACCTGTTTATTTTCAAACAAGTCTGCATTATTAAACTTTGTTTGAATCGTCAATACATAGAGGGATATGTCCAAACGGTTCTTTATCGCGTGGAGGTGAAATTGTACTAACTGGGGTCGTCGTGTGCATACATGTAGAGCTCTCGTGTGCTGTGTTGACTGTTGCGTTGTAAACACGATCTGGGCAGTATAAATATTTTGCCTAACTAAACTGGCCTTGTCAGCAACACTAACATTGACACTAGACTTCGTAACAGTCCTCAGGAAATGAGATCTGATTGTGTTTCCATTAATCTCATCACAGTTGTACATATATACAAGATTTAGCCATGAAACTAGAGTAAATCGGACACAAGTTACGAGCTCGCACGCGAACGTCAAACAATGGCGGTCATTTACCGCCAAAGCTGACATTAAACCCGGACACAACCAATCGTGGAGAGAAATGAGTAATTTAAATATTAACTCATCTGGCTTATAGCTAGGAGAGATATTTCTTGTATGGGTCTCAGTAGCGTAATTCAATCTTTGACATACATGAAGCTAGGACACAGGAAGAGAAATTCGCATCATCCTCAAGGCCAGTGGAGGGTTAAACGGTTCAGTCATACCAAGCACAATCTTTGACCCGAGCAGCTGAGTTTATTCGTGTTAATAATTTCACATTCAGAAAACTTTAATACTAGCAAAAAATTAAAGTTTGATATAGATGTAGACCAAGGTTAGTTGAATTCGACTTTCATGTGGTTATATAGTTAGAACCTAGATCATTGTGCTATATCAGTTGGGAATACAGTATGAAGAATGATTAAATTACATCTGCTTGACCGTACAAGCTTTATATTTGTATGAGACGGATGTCTGTTCTTCACATCCGTGTGTTGGTACCTGTGTCATGTCAGTGCATCATCGTATCCCCTCCCCTCGATTATTTTAAATATACAAATCTGCTTATTTTATGTTGGAAGTTTCGAACCTTTCGAATTTTGTTGAAATTTTCTCTCGTTAAAGTGGATGCCGTTGATAAATCCTGGTGGTGCGATTCATTAGCGATTCATGTGGTGAGTACCGCTAAATTTAGTATGCAATTTGGTATTGCTTGTCGATACTGCTGTTTGTTCACCATAGATAATATACAGCTAATGACAAAGTTATTGTGTCCCTCAACGCAAGAATAATGCCAGTGGTTAATCTTTGACCATTTCTCAGCAGGGATTCTACACATGGAGAATTGTTATTTCCATCATCAGGATTCCAAGTTATTGAACATGTTGAAGACATTGGTTTTATACAAGCTTCTAGTCCGTCATTCAATATTCAGTCGTCGTCCATTATAGAATTTTCGCGTCCTTAATCCAAATACATGATTCGTATAACAGCATTAGCACCAAATTCAAATCAATAATAATAGTTTTCATAAACATAGGATAGTTTCCTGCAGGAGAGAAGCAGTCAACAATTTTCAATGATGCCGGGAAGACATCGTGATGATTCAAAATGATCAAATCCGCATCGTTATCTAGAGAACCATATATCGCAGTCACGCTTTGATTGCGTCTGTCCATATGAACAGAATGATGATCTTGAAGTAAATGAGTTGATACGGGCGCCTAGCCCCGCGTTAAGCGGAAATAGACAAATGTTACGAAACATAACGCCATATCTTGCACGCTACACTCGTATTTTGCTATCAGCATGCAATATGTAATCGTCAAATTTGAGAAACTTTCTGTGGGGCGCTTGGTGGTTAAGCCCTGTTTTTTAAGTTTTTTTAATGTTGATTAAAATCGTGACATTTTACACAAGATCTAGCAATTGCTGCTAGGCGAGATACAGTATGTATATGCCATATGCAGATCCCACAGGAATATTACTGCCCAGAAGGAAATAGAGATGTTAAAATTGCAAGCATCTCACTTATTGTAAAGTTTTCGAGAGAGAAGTCCCGCTTTCTTTTTATAGAGATATAGGTGTAAATATGATGTGCCGTTCGGGTTATCTGTAGTTTCATTCAAATCCAGTGAGAGTGGATATATATCCTTACTGCGTCATTTACATAGCGATTATACACAGCGAGACGATCATCTATATAACGTTTAGTGAATAACGGGCCTCGAAATGATCAGTGTTTGAAAGCTTCTGCATATAATCACATTCATAAGAGAACAGATATAGGGCAGGCAAAAGGGGCACACAGTTAGCATTCTTTCGAATACCTATATGCTGTTAATATTTTATGTTGCCAACTTTCATGTGAATATTATAATGAGAAACATCCCGTTAATGATATCCCTTGTATGTAGTAGAGCTTAAGAATTTTTTATGGCTTCCGACATTAATATTTCGACGATCAGTTTTAGTGAACCCCGATACTATTAATGAACTGAGACGCCCAATAAGGTCCTGATGAGGGAGTGTAGTATAGAGAGCAGAGTAATCCCATGTGGATACCAACGCCATTGGTGTGTGATCCATCAACCTATGTCACCGACCAAGCACCTGAGTATTACCTTTTTCATCTCTTAAATGATCTAACCTCAGAATGATCGATGGTGTCAGCCGTTCCTCCGACATACCGCGTTGGACATATTGATGGAACGCTTCTCATACCCGTCCTTTCGCCATCGCTGGTTCGTTAATATCTTGTACAAACAGAGATAACCTTCTGTAGTCGGCGATGAATGTACAAGTTACCTGACATAATTTGATCTCGCCTTATTATTACGTTTTCAAGATCAAGTGAACCTATTAAAATTTCACGAAGCCTTTTGCCTGCAGTAGTAAATTTACCGGGGCAGATTAAGGTGGATTATCTCCTCATCCAAACCTTTCGAACTTCTCTTTGGGAGTGGCGATGCGCTAATCCTCAACAAGTTCCAGCACAGCGTTACTATTGACACACCATGCGCCACCACCTGCCGTTTAGCGCGGATATTATCCTTGATTCTTTCAATCCACCTCCTATCGATTTGCTTTGATTCTCGTGCGAATATTTTTTAGCAATACACTAAGCCTAGTTTCTCCAGATGCCATTACGTTGTTATTGATATCGTTTATTAACGGCTCGACTTTGACATTTAGCATCCATCATGAGCAAATCTATATGTTGAAACAGCCGTAACAACCCGCATCGCTAGAAAGGTAGGGAAACCAAGGCATCTTAGATAACGTTTGTTTACAGCACAAATTATGTAATCCCCTTATTTGCGCTTGTATTATGGCGATTTTGTAATGTTTTCGAACTCTTGTTCCTCCACCCACTTGGGTCCTGGAATCGGTAATATGTGAAATATTGAAATATTCCCACACCGGCTTGTTCAAAGCCACCGTGCTTTTGAAGCCGGATGAGAAATTTAAAAACACAGTGATTCGGGTGTTGCAACATGCCACGGTCAGTTTACGGAAACATAATTACATCAACTAAGCGCATCCGCTCTTTCGCACCCCAAGTTCGGTCCATCACCTCGGTCTGTTATGTTCGCCTTCTCAGCAGGAATCAATGCAAGGGAGTGAAATGGCGTTATTTAGCTTCCATATATGCTATTAAACTGAGCAAATACCACCCTTGGTAACTTGACAATATGATGAATGTGACATCCATTGCGATGGGTTGACCCTTTGTTCAAAGGGCCTACTTGTCTAATTATAAGTTGAGGCGGAAACATCTTTTCATTGACCCCAGTCATTAGTTAACAGCTATTCGTCAGCAATTACATTCTTGGTCAGTATTAACCGTTTCAATGTGCCTCGAAGGTAAACACACGCCACTGACACAATGCTGTGGCTCGTGCCTGCTTTTACGACCCATGATGGCTATATGAGGACAAGAGATTAACAATCTGTAAATATGAACAGTGTTTAAATGCAAACACAGGCAACTGTCTTGTAAAATGAGATTGCAAATGAATAGAATAAGACAATATTTGGCAAATACACATGAAGGAGACATTTCTAGCTGCATCCTTTGAACACAAATGCTAGAGAAAATTAAAATATAGCTCTTCCCGTCTGGACATCCGCTGACTAAAACATTGACTGGATTGAGACACGACCATATCGCAGTGACGCTGAATATCGGTGTTATACATCAAATCCCACCCTGTTAGAGTGTATAGCTCCCTGTAGACCATGTTTGCTTGTGAAAGCGCAACGCAAGGAAGCGTGAAAGGGACTTATTAGGAAATTAATACCTGCCCGCCATCAAGCGCCATATACCTAAATTGATCAGATCTGGGGACGACATACCTAAATGAATTTTTTTTAGGGAGCACGAGTTGGTCTACGATTCTAATCCCGCTTACCCGGTGATAGGATCGTTTGAGCTGTATTCCCATCCGTAGTGTACAAATGAATATCAATGTCCATCAACAATCAAAACTATGTCTTGTCTTTCGGGCATCACTGAACCTGTTGACTGCTTCCATCTTTCAGGAGATTAGCTATATCAATTTCGACCTTTGTAGCTCCATACGAAAAGTATCTTTCGAAGACTGTCGCTGAAATTATTTACGAAGCTGACTCCTCAATAAAAGACCACGAAAAGAGAAGTCGGGACCACTAACTACTTAGTCCTTAGACTCGAGATGATTCGTGATTAACAGTGCGGTTGTTTATTGTCTTGTGGCCACGACTTCCCTCGTGGTTCGATATGAGTCTTTCGTTTTGGGTTAATCTGCTCCATGCTTCGTCACCGGTGTCGATGTCGTTATGCACTAAACGAAAACCTCATGCACAGTAATATTACCATACGCAAACGTTGTAAAACATGGCGCTCTAAATAATCAAGACGATTTCGAACGTGCTATTATCACACAGGAGTAATGATTTCGCTCGGACCCGTTTGGATTCTCGGAAATCTGTTTCGTACAGGCAAAACAGCAGATCCCGACTATTCACGGCGCCCCGTTGGCTAGGGCAGGTGAAAATCAGGTCAAATCTCAGGTAAGTATATTATCTCCTGAGTAAGGTAAATCAATCGGCCTAATCAGTCAGTGATTATCCGGAACTGTCCAAGGCAGGTACGAACCAGGAAGTCGGGACCACTGCCAAAACTCGCCGGTTCTTTCACATCAGAGCTAAGATGGAACTTTAGGGTAAGTCGGCGTACGATTGAAAGAGAATATACTTTTCTTCGTTTAACCCTACCTGGCCTGGGGGGGGGGGGGGGGGGCCGAAATGGCCCCCCCTACCAAACTTTCTGCGCTATCTCCGGAACGACAAAAAATGGAAAGCCGAAACTCCGCGACTTTTTAGTTTATCATATTGGGGTCATTTTGAGCTTATTTGCATGACCCCACGAGCAGAGGATCATGGGAAAATTCAAGATGGCGACCACGTGGGGTCCCAGAAAAGTCATGTTTTTGTCATATTTCTTCAAAATTTCTGCTTTTCCGCGATAAAAAGCGGGCAAAAACTATTTTATTTCACATCACATTAATATTTACCAATTTGTCACGCAGTTTTTGCGGAGAAATTGCATAAATAAAAAATTCGGAAAATCTGACTGAAAAATCGACTAAAAATGCTGTTTTTGAAAATGACGTCACTGTGACGTCATCAAGGCGGCCATCTTGGATTTTTTTCATTTTCTTGTAGAGCTAGCTCAAGGGTGAAGAAAAATAATGAGGGGGGGGGGGGGCATTTCTGCCCCTCCCCCCAGGCTACAACAGGTCCCAAAAAGCCCAGGCCAGATAGGGTTAATAAATTATAAATAACTATTCGTATATTGCTATCAGTTCACTTTATCAAATGCCTAAATATAATTCATTTCCCTTATTTTTAAAATGATCAAATCTGTAGTTGGTTACATTATAGAAATTCCGGCATTGCGGACGTACATTTAGTGTGATTAATGCCGTCTGTATGACATTCATTCGAAAGACAGAGATGCAGACCTTTCAGCCTCGGATAACATCTGTATTGGATTTCTCATCCACTGATGACACTTGAGAATTTTCTCCACCACGGAGGACAGTGTTACGGAACGGAATGCACCATTCAATGAATGTTGATATCCTCAAAATCTTTCGAGTAGTTTGGATTTTAGGTATGTAGCCGGATTTGTGGTCTTATCCAGTGACCTTGTGTCATTATAACCATCCTCTATATACCACGGATTTTATCCGCAAAGAAAAGCTGTCATGGTATAGTTGACTTCATATACATACACGAGTTCCGATCCCACGGGTCAGGGAATTCACCAGAAACACGCACTTGATTGTTGCTTTGATTGACATAAGACAGTCCAGTAGAAAGATGACAATCTTTATTGGAACAAGGCTGTGCATGATACGTCATTTACTCGGTGTCATCGGATGTGTTCTTGGATCGTGTTACACAAGATTTTATTTAGCAACAGAATCAATGATTGAGATATTAAGAAAAATGAAAATGTTTGTGATTCAAGGATTGATTGTAGAGGAGTATTTTTCTACCTTTTAAGAAACGTCATCGCTTGCGTGAAAACGATTAAATGAGCCAGGGTCGCCTTCTTTACTGATCTCTTCCATGGAGATTAACAAGTATTAGGCCTATTGAGTCTCACGATCACACAAGAAGTTTCATTTCCGTATTCCTTTGTAGTCTTGCCAACTAATTACTCCCGAATGTCATGATCAGTGAAAGCGCTGAAAAGCACTAATCGCTTCTAAAAGAGATGATGGGTAGTTCGTCTATATGGATACAGCCCAGGCTCAAACCCGGAAGTCAAACCCTCCCCAGTAGACCTCAATATGTAAATAAAACTAAATTAGACAATCCCGTTCAAATCTCGAGAGTCTCTTTTTAGCCTCCTCGGACCGAAGAGCTCCCGACTTCCGTAAAGTTGCTAATGAGCTAAGCTGAGCCGTAGCTCGTTCATACAAGTATCTTATACATGGATAATCTCTGAAGGTACAGTAGATCAACCTTGACATTAGAGACGAGTAAAAGCGTCGAAAATTTGGCAAACGAGAGTTACAGGGCGGCAGACAGGCAAAGTTACAGATAGGTGTGTCCGTTTGGGAAGATTCACTTACGAGAAAACGTGAGAGTCGCTGTCTAACCCAAGTCCGTTAAAACAACGGTCAACTGCTGTTCATCGGTGTACTTTCGTCTGCAGGAACTGTTTGTTATGTTGAAGACCGATTTGGAGCTATAGTCCATATTGTCTGTGATCTATTCTCTGGGACAAAATAGTGTGCTATAAACAAGATGCCATTTGACCAGGGCCGCGTTAATTATTTTACATCGAAAGTAAAGAAAAAATAGGAGTTATCCTGAGAATGAAGATTTTCTTGATATTGTTCTTCTTTACTCAGGGAGATATTCGCGAACAACGCTCGTCGCATCCAGAACAAATCATGTTGGCTCCATCATCTTGATGTTTAGGGCTGGTCAACAGCATACAGTGATTTGGAGAAATGGTGTGGAGGTCAGTTTAACACCAAATAATGGAGTTGGCCAAAGTAAGCTGTTAAAAAGGCCTCAACATCATATGTTGGTGTTGTCTGATAAATGCAAATACTGGGTTAACAGCAAATGTTGGCCAACACCAGTGAAGGATTATTGACCGTTCCTCTTCAAACATTAAGACGCTCTTATAGACTATTCGTGTGTTATAACAAGAATATGCAATTAAATACAAAGTAACAATGTGAATACAAAACATAAAGCTGATACTATGTTATAAGAATAGAGACAGTTGAAAAATTATACCTGTCACTATATCTCTTGTAGATATTTAAAACATTCCTTATTAAATTCACCAAGAGACGGACTTCTCTTACACGAGACGGTAAAGCGTTCCACGCAACTGGAACAGCAACCGGGAACGAACGCTTTAAAACGCTGTACGTGAAAAGAGGAACCATTAGCTGATCTGTTTGAGCCAGAGACAGAAAATTCCGAAGCTACAACTCAATATTAGCCGAGCAGCTGGCTTGTAACACTTCTGTTCTGTGCACGTCCGCAACGGTACATTTTCTCGAAATATTAATACATTATTTTGACAGCGATTGAAGAAGAAAAAAATGAAAAATGTAATTCTTGCGAACAGAGGGAAGAAAATCTTAATTCTCTTCAGTAGAAGTATTTTGGAAGAAATATTCTTATAGAGCATACCAACCTGGTTTACCCATGACAGGCTTTGATGGATATTAACACAAGATACTTTTTCGTCTGTAAATGATCTTCAAGTAACATCATCTTCAACAGTAATCAGCATTTCTGGTTGAAACAATTCAACAAGCTTTTGATGTGTGGTCACCTACGTACGCTTTGTTTTGTCGGTTTTCGCAGTCTGTGAAGTCATGTGACGCAGTCAGTATGTCGGCACCTCTTCCCACTTCCCTTATATGTGTTGTAATTTGGTTGTTTAGATACCAATTAACGTTAGTTACCCCATTTTGTTACTTGACTTCTGGATTCGATTTTCCAGAAGCAGACAATGTTGAGACGTCGGCAAACGTTGTATCGCGGTCTGGGTTGCGTTAGGGTAAATTATTTAAATATAACAGGAGAAATAAAGGGTAGAGAATAGATCCCTGTGGAACTCCCGTTTTGGATGGCGAAGGATCAAAAAGGGAGTCATCGAAACCTGTACATTTGTCGATTTTCCAGATGCAGACAACGTCGGCAAACATTGTTTTATCGCAGTCTGAGGTATGTTAGGGTAAATTATTTATATATAACAGGAGAAATAAGGGGCCGAAAATAGATTCCTGCGGAACTCCCGTTTTGGATGGCGAAGGATCAAACAGGGAGTCATCAAAATCTGTACATTTGTAAACTTCAGCTTTGACAATAAGATGGTACGTGGAATTAAATCAAAACCTTTTCGACAATCAACAAAAATAACCCCAGTGAAATTCTTTTGATCAACTTCAGCAGACCAGTTATCCATTAGATAGGTCAGAGCGGTGTGGCTAGAATGAATCAGGTGGTCTTGCAGAAATAAATTGAAATGAAAATGCAAGTGTTTCTCTATAATTTTGAACAACAGGTGCAATGTACTAATTGGTCTGTATTTTTTAACATCATCCCGACAAATAACGTCCTGTATACAGCACAATTATGTAATCTCACCATTTGCGCTTGTATTATGGTGAATTTGTAATGTTTTCGAATTCTTGTTCCGCCACCCACTTGGATCCAGCAATCGCTAATATGTGAAATATTGAAATATCCCCATATTGGCATGTTCAAATCTACCGTGCGTTTGAAGCCGGATGAGAAATAAAAAACAAAAACCAGTGATTCGGGCTGTAAGTTAGTGGTGTTGCAAAATGCCTTGGTCAGTTTATGGAAAAATAATTACCTCAACTAAGATCATCCTGAGTTGTGTCAGTTAACCCTTATAGTCCGTAATATAATAAGAAGTAAATTAGCCCAATACTTTTCCCATATCTTTAAAAGCGATGAAACTCATTTTGGGAACAAATGCTTGTCAATGATCAGCATTTGACGACAGTCGACCTAACGTCGGATCGATCATGTCATGAGTAGAAACTGAGAGATATGAAAACCATTCGGTTTTGAAAAAAGTGTCAATATGGTTTGCTTTATCTTATTTATTATTTTTAACACGATGTGCATGTAGCTTGCTCATATGGAAGCCATATGACGATTATAACTCCAAACAGAAAAGTAGCGATGAAGCGAAACTATTTCAGTTTGTCTTCGTTCCTTTACATCCCAATTTTTCTCGTTCTTATGTTCGCGTTCTCCTCAGGAATCAGTTCAATGAAGTGAAATGACTCCATTCGGCTTCCATATCTCCTATCAAACAGAGCAAATATCACAGTTGGTAACTTGATGATTTGGTTAATGTTTTCCGTGTGAGAAGTTTGTCTTGATAATGACTAGTCGCTATATAGCTCAAATATCGCTGAATATTCTCTCTCTCTTATGGTGATGAGTAGAAAGTTCATGTTAGGCATATTAACATACCACAAAGGCTCTAAAAAAATAAGACCATCACAGTATAAAATTAACTTTGACGAGTTCTGATCGTGCTATTTTCACAAAAGAATAATGGTTTCGCTCGGACCCGTTTGGATTTTTCGGAAATCTGCTCCGAATATGCAGCAGCAGAACCCGACTGTTCATGGCGCCCTGTTGGCAAGGGCAGGTGAAAATCAGGTCAAATTTCAGGTAAGTATATAATCTTCCGAGTAAGGTAAAGCAATCGGCCTAATCACTCAGTGATTAGCCGGAACTGTTCAAGGCAGGTACAAACGAGGAACTGCCAAAACACGCATGGTTTGTCACATCAACGCTAGAATGGAACATAGGATGAATCGGCGTACTGTATAAAGAGATTTTTTTTCATTTAATACATTATGAAAAAAAATATTCGTATAATTCTATCAGTTCATTTTCTAGTATGCTTAGATATAATTAATCTTTTTTTATGTTTAAAATTATTAAATCTGTATTTGGTTACGTTATAGAAATGACGGACGTACATTTTAGTGCGAGCGCTGCGGTCTATACGATATTCATTCGCAAAACAGAGATGCAAATCTACGCCTCAGGATAAAAGTTTATCATCTTTATTGCATTGTATTTCTTCAACGCCAGACACCTTGATCGTTTTCTACACAACGTATAACCGACAAACGACGGTACACTGTTACGAAAGTAGATGGGAACGCAATGCAGAATTAAATCATTTAAGTATTTCGCGTAGTTAGGATCTTCGGTATGTAGCCGACTTTGAGGTGCTATCAAGTGGCCTTGTGTCAGTATAACCATCCTCCGTATACCAGGGTTCTTCGCAAAGCAGAGAACTGCTGTACAGTTGGAGTTCCGATCCCAGGGGCCAGTCAATTCACCAGATTAATTGAACACAACAGTATAGAGTGGTGAAAAATTGATGCCGGCGTACTGACAAGAGCTAATATGACCATCACAGACAAACATACTGAATGCATATTCATAAAAAACATCACAAGAATCAAAAGTGATCCATGTGATGATTTGTATCAAAGTCGCGCTTTTATTGTAGCTGTTCATGTGGACATCTTGAATGGCATGATAACACGACCCCTAGAATCGGCTTGAACGGTATCATACACAAATATTTCAGAGCGATGATGTAATAGTCATATCAAGTCAACTGTTGTAAAATGATGAACTATGTGACCACCAGATAGACAAAAATACAGTCCAAACGTATCTATATAATGCAAGTTCGTATTCAGAACATATAGCTGTGAGGCTTGACGCCGACCGAGCGCTTCACTCTCCCCCATGTTTACAAGTCACAAAACTATAACCACAATGATTTGTACAGAGGGCAAGCACGCGTGCTCTATTGTAGCATTCTTCGCCTGAATCAAAAAGACTTTGGTGTCACTGGATGATATCTTGGATCGGGTTAGCATGATTGCTCGCCTATTGGACACTTCCTATTTTTGGACACGTATAGGCCAATGGAGCTATATTCTGAGAATTCCACGGAACAATTGTAATATAAAGTAAAATTCTGTTTAATACGAATTTTGTGCACGTTTAGCCCTCGTCAGAAAATTTGCTTCACTTTCTAAAATTCGTTCCCGATTACAGTTATGCGTAAATTCAACGATATTTTGCTGGAAATGTTTCGACAAATAAAGAGAATTTTCATTTTGAACCGTGTCGGTGTTTGGCAAACGGTGTGCTACAAGAAATGTCAGTTTCCGAAGAGCAGCAAGTTTACGATGTCTTGTTATGTGGCTCACACTAGTAATAGCACTAATTGCCTACAGAGAATAACAAGGCTCCTCAAAAAAGAGTTTGTTGTGACTTGGGACTGGTTGAATCTTCGACGCTCATAACGAAACTCATTTGTGGGCTACAGTGCTGAATTCATGTTTGATTCTTCTTGGAGATTTACTCAAGACTACGAGACAAATAAACTGACAGTAAGTTGATTAGTTTCAAATAATTCCGTCGCTGAAATAATGTCGAATAACTGGGAGAAAACTTGAATTTACATACCCTGTATGATCCCTGACTTTCAACAAAACCATGCCCCTCCCCGTATTTTTCCCAATCTTTTATGACGATTTATTACACAGGATTCAGTCCTTTATTCAGTATTATTTATTTGACCATGCGTGGTTCCATGACCAACAGACCAATATTCACAAAGTGTGTCCAATTGTCATGGGCAGTCATGCTGCATAAGAATATATTTAGCAACAGAATGAAAAGAGGAGCAGGTAAGCATTGGGATTTAGTAAGATAGATTCCGAAAATAATGGATTTCTTTAGATATGGTTTCATTATAGAGAAGTATAGTTTTCTATAGTTAAGGAAGCGATGAATGAACCAGGATCTTTTTCTTTACTCTTATGATCAGTTGAAGCACTGAAAAAGTTCCTCAGTATTTATAAGATCAAATCCCATGTTCCTTCTCTTGATGAACCCCTTTCATGTTTCGTCAATTATTGATGGTAATCCCTCCCCTCCCCCCCCGTAGTGTGTTAGCTATGCAAGTTATTATAATTTTGTAATCTATATTTGATAATGATATCGCGCAATTTATTTTTATTTTTATTTTATAAATGTTTTCTTCTTCCTTTGATAGGCATGATATGCAGCTGTGCTGCTGATTCGACGAAAAATATTCCTGTTTGAAATGATCGATCTGATTAGCGTAAAAGAAATTTTCCGAGTCCGTCCCAAGAACACCTACAAAATTCTATCGAGAAGCCATCCGATCCAGAAGATGTGACAATTTTCATTGTTTTGTTGCATTAATTAGTGCATTCAATGTGATAAAGTCTCACATGAGTGTTGCTCTTCATCTGAAAATTTGACAGAGTGGTTCAGAAAGAGATTTTAATTATCTCGCGAGGACTTTAGTTTATTATAGAAAAAATGAGTTCTTTTAAAATATCTTCTGAGTTATCAACAGTTCCTGTTTCCGGGCACGGAACACACTGTCAGAATCTTAGCTAGAACATTCGATCCCCGTTTAATATTTTGGATACAGTACATCCATTCCGGGAGATCTTTTAAATCGAGTGAACCAAACTGATTTTTTTCCACAAAATCTCTCATATAGGGCGAATAGAAAAGGTACTTCCATCTATATACCATATTGCATTTGGCGAAACGAAACAAATTTGCAAATGAGAATCGTATTCAGCGATATTGGTTTGATAGTTGTTTGTAACATTTAAAAGTAACTATTAAAACATTTGAAATACATGTAGACTAGACGTTAGTAAAATTAACCGGTCCACTGTTAAGCTAGGCAAGATTACTCGACAGAGAATCTGGCACCAAGTCAGGAAACTACCTTCAAAGGAGTCGTACGGCAATGTTTTAATAATTTTATACAGTTTAAAAGAAGATTTTTTTACAGTTCGTTATCAGGTTGTTAACTTTGTTTCGTTGTTGTTGTAGCCCGTTTCGTCCTTCTGTCATCTCAAGTCATCGGGAAATTTCACAGATTCGTCCATTTCGTCTGTCCACCATTCTGGATGCCTGTAATGCTTCACACACTTCAATTTCTGAGTGATTTGTGATTGTCCAAAATTGATGTGAACCAGTCGATCCAGTAAGCTAGTTCATCACTGACATCATCGACGATTTCAAGGCCCCAGATTTTGGAGTATCAGTTACAAAACAGATGGATATACGGAATTGGTGAAAATGTACCGAGTACGTTAGCAATAAATCGTTAATACACAGATAATAATTTTTGTAGGCAATTTACGGCATGCGGTACAAGGAGACATAGGGGTAAGACTAGTATGATCAGTCAGAAAAATAAACACGGTCTTATTACTCAATACACGACAGTGTATAATAGCAATGAGACAATATAATAGTTTAGCTATAGTGTCTTCAGAATTTAGTTGGTAATATTTTATATTTTGAAAACGAGTTATTAGGACTAGTAGAACAACTTTGAAGTATTGATGCTGTTGTATAGTCAACCTTGATTATACAGTTTCCGGTTAATGGTGAGAGGGGTTTCGTGGGTCTATGTTTTGTAGTCGTAAATACGTCTTGCTATTTTCTGTCATATATGGGCACATTCTAGACAGTTCTTGATTAATCGAGATGACGTTGTTGAATACTGTTGAATACAAACACGTTTGTGCAGACATTTTGGAAAATTCTTGTTGGTTCTGGAATATAAATACGTTCTTGGTCAATCGTACAGTCATTCTCGAATATTAAGATGTTCTTGAATATTCTTCAATATTCAATATCCAAGAACGAGCTGTTGCAGCACTGAGGAATGTATTCTTAAATAAGCTGAAACAGCACGCAGGAATATCTTTTTAAATAACCAAGAAAATCTTATCCAAGGACATATTCGCTAAGCACTTCTGCTTTAATGCAAGATTACCTCTCCGCTAAATGATGACAGTGTCAAAGTCTAGTCTGAAGTCAAACTGCAATTTTGAGAGGATATATTCTCGAAGAAATTTCGTCTGTACATTTATTTCTGAAGAGAATTATTTCTCATAATGGTATTCTCGTGAAAATCTGGCGACATGAGATTTGACAAAAGAGCTTGTCCGTCTGTGTTCTCTGATCCTAACTCCAAAACTTGCAACCGTGGTTAACGGTACATGATTGTATCTTGTCCCTGCAATGCAACTCGTAGTAAAACTTTACGACAATACAAGGCCGATACCGAGACCTAATATTTGACTCTATTCCGAATTTTGAAATATGAACCTTTCTGCATTCTCAATATATTGATGAATGCCAGAAGGATGTGTGTCTTAGACAGCGCCCCTATTTAGAAATAATATGATCCCAACGCATATATCATAAGCATTGCCCACTGCTGTGATTGAAGGGAGATAAATCCGAGATTTCCTTCCGAACTGGTCTTCAATATGAAGGCGAGGATGGAGTCCCTTTCTTAGAAATTCGGTAGAGATGTCTAGCATATTATAATACACAATGGCTACAGATTCTTCCTCGTTGCTCCTTCCCAAAATACTACGGATTAGCAGTACAATCACCCAATCTTAATGAATTAATATCCTAGCAATGCTCCCCAATCGTACATATAGGATCGCTATATAGGATCTTACGTATTTCAATTAAATTTGGTGTTCTGAGCGCCCATACCATGGATATTTAATAGCATTATGACATCATGGTCGAGTCTGGATTCATCCACTTTGCAGTCGAAGAGGGGAGATAGGTTCACTGTGTCCATTTACCCCAATGTTTACACCAAAGATCAGTCCATATAACTACCCCGTATTATGGTGACCGCGGTAACCTGAAAGACACCCCGACAGCGAGCCGGCTAATTCGGCTGAGCCAACCAAAAATTTTTTGTCATCAATGTTCCCTTCAAACTACTATGAAGCGTTCTCGGGATTGGTTAACACACGAGTTATTGCAAGCCTGTTAGATCCTACAAGCGACATATTCAAATGGAGAGCAGATAGGATTTAATTTTAGTTAGATTGGCAATCACCAAAAGCTGGCAAATTAATCGCTTTCGCTCATTATGCTAGGTGCGACACAAGGATTCTTTTGGCGTCATCAAAGTCAAATTTGAACTGAACCACCTACCGTACAGACATGTATCGACATGTGATTTCTCGACCCTCTTCTTTACAAACCCTCAACAGGACCGTAGCGATCGTCTTACTTCATTAAACGTATCGGTGTTCAAGAAAACTGTTCGCCGATATATTAATGGCATGATATACCTCTAATATATATCAATCAAGAAATGTTTCTTTGTTTATAGAGTTGCTTGAATTACAAGCGTCTGGTCTGTCATTCATAATTCCGCCGTCGCCCATTAAAGAATATCCGCGTCCATAATCCAAAGACCTATTCCATATTCCATATAACATTATTAGCACCAAATTCAAAAAGACAATCATAGTATACATAAACATAGGCTAGTTTCCTGCAAGAGAGGAGCGGTCAGCAGTTTTCAATGATGCCGGCAAGACGTCATGATGTTCCAAAAATATCAAATCCGTATCGTTGATCAGTATTCTTAATCCATAATATTCGTTGTAAAGTCGTCATCTAGAGAATGATGTATCTCTGTCACGCTTTGATGTGACTGTTCATATGAGCACCATGCGGATCTAGAAGTACATGGGTTCATACGGCCCCTAGCCCCGGGTTAAGCGAAATTAGATACAAGTTACTAAACGTAACGCCATAGATCTTGCACTCTACGATCGTATTTTGCTATCAGCATGCGATATGTATCGCCAAATTTGAGTGGTATAGCCCTGTTTTATAAGTTTCTGTAACAATGTGTTGTAACGTTGCTTAAAATCGTCATATTTAGCACAGGATTTAGCAAATGCTACCAGGCGAGATATGTATACGCCATATGCAGGTCCACTGGAATATTACTGTCCAGAACGGAAAAGTTTACGATGACGAAATTGTAATTATCTCTTTTGTCATCAAGTCGACGAGAGAGAAGGCCCGCTTCATTTTTATAGGTATAGGTCTAAATATGATGTGCTATCTGTAGTTTCCTTCAAATCCAGTGAAATTGGATATATATCCTTCACTGCGTCATTTATATAGCGATTATCCACAGCGAGAAGATCGTCTATATAGCGTTTGGTGAATGAGAAGGAACGGGCTTTGAATGGAGCGGTTTTTGAAAGTGCTTGCGTATAGTCATATTCACAAGAGAACAGATATAGGTCAGCCAACAGGGGTGCACAATTAGTACCCATTGGAATACCTATATGCTGTTGATATATTGTGTTGCCAAATTTCACATAGATATTTTTAATGAGAAATCCAAGCAACTCTATAAACAAAGAAACATCCCATGAATGATATCTCTTGTATGCAGTGGAGCTAAAGAATGCTTTATGGCTTCTGACATTAATATATCTACGATCAGTTTTCTTGAACACATACTATTAATGAACTTAGACGGTCAATACGGTCCTGGGGGGTGAGGGATTGTAGTACAGAAAGTCGAGAAATCCCATGTGGATACTTGTCTGTAGGTATGTGACCTTCAGCATCAAGTTCTTCCATAAGACATTTTGAGTTTTTCAATATCCACATACATTCAACGCCAGAGTTTTTAGAATTAGTGGCGCAATACCTTTCCCAAAATGATTTTACCTTGGTGGTGCAGCTTCTATAACCAGCTATGAATCTAGCTTTGTATGGTGATTTATCTTATCAATAACATCCATGTGAAACTTGCCAATACCATCTATCTATAGAATATAGATATTTCAATGGGTACTAATTGTGCACCCCTTTTGTGCACTGTTCTTTTATGAGTGCGGCTATATGCAGGTAATTTCAAAAATCAATCTTTTCACAGCCCGTTCCTTCTCATTCACCAAACGCTATATAGACGATCTTCTCGCTATAAATTACGCAGTGCAGGATATATATCCACCTTCACTAGATTTGAAGGAAACTGCATATAGCTCTAACGGCACATCATAGTTTGACCTATATCTCTATAAAAAAATTAAGCGGGCATTCTCTCTCGTCGACTTTACAATAAGAGAGATGGTTATAATTTCGACTTCGTAAACTATATCTGGATAGTAATATTCCAATGTGATCTGCATATGGCGCATACATATCTTGCTTAGCATTTGCTAGATCCTGTGTAAAATGTGTCGATGTCATCACAAAACATTATTGCAGAAACTAATAAACATGATTATACCATCAAGCGCCTCCATTCAAAGTTTCTCAAATTTGGCGGTTGGTGTTATTGGCGATATTGGTTCGCATGCTGATAGCAAAATACGAATATAGCGTGCAAGATATATGATGTTTTGTTTTGTAGTTTGTCTGTTATTCCGCTTAACCCGGGGCTAGAAACCGTAAGCTATTTACTTCGAGATCCTCATGATATTCGTAAAAACAGCACAATCTGAGCGTGTCTCAGATTCATCGTTCAAAAGATAACAACTTTACAACGAAAATCATATGGACTAAGAATACTGATTAGCGATACGGATTTGATACTTTTGGAACATATGATGTCTTGCCGGCATCATTGAAAACTATTGACTGCTTGTCTCTTGCTGAAAACTAGCCTATGTTTATTCATACTATGTTTTTTTGTAAAATTTGGTGCTAATGCTGTTATATTAATTAGGTCCTTTGATGATGGACGCGGAAATTCTTTAATGTACGGCAGCTGGATATTGAATGACGGACTAGACGCTTGTTATATTTTGGGGCTAGGGTTAGATTTAGCGTTAGCGGGTATGGGTTGGATGATACAGGGGGCATGTTGTGCGTCAAAGGAGAAATATTAGTCTCTTACACAGGTCATAGCAACGGTGGCGTGGTTGGAAGGCCTTCTTGTGCAAGAGCAAAGCTAGGCTATATTTTGTTTTCATTATCCCAGGTTTAGAGTTTAGATTATTAATAGAGTACTTAATATCGTATATGATAGTACCGAGTATATATGAAAAAATAATTTCACTTGGTGCTGGTCAGATCAACGGTCAATCGCAGTAAAATGGGCAATATCCGCCAAACATATAGGGTTGGCGTATATTCGATCTCACTCAGAAAACATTCTTTTCAGGCATAGTTCTTCTCCAATCTCAGTAAACTCAGACATAGTATCACGGTACACTCTTAAAACGCTAATGTTAGATTTAACATCTAAAGTGTTGGAGGAGGGAAAGCACTTGGAAAGTGTTGTATTCACCACTTTTAAGTGTTGGATACAACAGCTAAAATGTTGCATTTAACACTTATATGTGATAAATACAACACTTTCTAAATGCTTTCCCTCCTCCAACACTTTAGATGTTACATCTAACATTAGCGTTTTAAGAGTGTATATTATATCTGAATTCAGCCCTATTTAAATCCCATGCGAATTTGAAACTATATTTGTTAGCCAATCAGGTGGCTAGCTTGTTGAAATCACGCCCACAGTACACACGGTAGCATGTGAGTTCGATTCTCACCCGAGCCAGTATTTTCTGGCAGGTGTTTCACAATGTAGGAATATAATTATATTGTAGTTTGTGGACTAATATATAAACATTATCGGGAAACAGTAACCAAATATGGGACAATTTTCAGACGGTCTGCATGGTAAACAGAGAAGAACAAACAGTTTACTCCCGTCGAAAAGTCTGGCTTTGTTAGGGGGTAGAAAATATCAAAAGATTGTGCCGCGCAAAGATGTTAATCTCCGTGAAGTAAATGTCAATCATTGTCAGAGAGAAAAGTCAGAAATTGTCGTGTTTAGCTTATTATGCGAATCTCGCAGAATATCGGCGAATATTTCGCACGAAGTTTTCATAGCGTTACGTCTAGATGGTATTCCCCTGATTTACCATCTTGGTTTACCTAGATGGAGTTCTTCTCGTTAATTGCAGCACACCATGGCGTAGACGCTCAAATTTGTTCTCAAGCTGTCTGATGTGTAAATCGCGTGTGTCTTTCGGTGCAAATGGGCAGGGTGTTGTGAACTTACGATGGACAGTAAAAATTGGAGTTATGGAACATGGGTATGAAAGAATGGCATCGAAGGCACAGGTTATACGTTCGCTTATATCGAGATCAGACAATCAAATGACCTGAAGATTTGAACTTTCGTACTATTAGCTTACAGCAAAGCGGATATGGTTATGCAAAGAGACTTTCTCGAAAGAAGCATACCAATCTGGAGAATAGGACTACAGCCACAGGTGTTCATCATCCCTAGTCATTACAGCACATATAAGAGAAGTGGGAAGAGGTGCCGACATACTGAGTCACATGACTTAACAGTATAGTGTTCTGGTTAACCTATTCTACAGCACATATAAAGAATCTAACGATTCGTGATATGAGTTGTATCTCCGGTACGCTTTTATTGTACCTGTTCATGCGGCAACTTGGATGACATGACCACACGGCCCCTAGCACTGGCAAGCACATGGCTCTTCTATCAAATCTGGGCCATGGCGGATTTTTCTCATAAGCAATAACGATTACGAGCCGGTTGATTTGTGACCGCATGTGCTCTCCGAATATAGAGAATATGCCCATATTTGAGCGTATTAGGCCATGGCCGTAGACCAGGGGGAGGGGGGAGGGGGGCTATAGCTCCCCAAATATTTGACAGACAAAAAAAAATAGACATGTGTTTGCGAAATACATGTTCCCGACTGCGTGTTTGTCAGAGGGGAATGTGGTCAAGCAGAGGAAACGAGGCATCATAGATTCCCTCCAAAATGTACAAAACACGCATTCCCGGGATGTGTCGCTGAGCTAATTAGTTTGCACAAGGTATTTTTTGTGTTGAGGTTTAATAACCCTGGAAAGAATATACCCACACACAAAACGAGAAAAAAAAACTGGTTACAACGTTTGCCTTTTAATGTTGCGTTTTTTATTCACTGGATAGAACGCATCTCCAGCCATCTGGGATCCTGGTGCTTCCGGGGCCTAGAAGGCCCCTGGACTAGTACTCTCGCCTTTTGTGCTGTGATATTATAGCCCCTCTCCCAAGAAAAAATCTGTAAACTTGTCTACGGCCTTGCCGGCACAACGTAATATGTTGTATATTTCATTCCCTCTGCTTCTTTTGATATGTTTCATATCCGTCATTGTTTTGACTTGAGAGGTGCCCCCATGTGGTTTCCCTCAGCGACTTCAAAGAAGTTTTCCTCCAGCTTTTCTCCGTATGAACTCAGCTTTTCTCCGTATAAACTAGGCATTCGTCGAGATATACCGAGATCCCACGAAGGTTGCGCATCGCCCCAAAATGTCGTCCGTTCATTGGCTGTTATTTTAAACTGACAGTTCCAGTAATAATTGTACAGTCATAATCGTATGTAGGGCCTCGTATGGAGGTACGGAGTAAACAGACCTGCATTATGGAGGATGCAGGTGTTCAGCAGAATTCATTACTAGAGAATGCTGTGAAATCATTGAGATTTCATGAAGCGTATTCTATTGAAGCTGCATTGTTTACTTAGATTTAACGCCATAAGAGAATTACAAGCGTCTGGTCCGTCATTCATTATTCAACCGTCGTCCATTGAAGAATCTCCGCGTCCGTAATTCAAAGACTTATATAGCATTAACACCAAATTAAAAAAAATCAGTCATATTATACAAAAACATAGGCTACTTTCCTGCAAAAAAATAAGCCGTCAACAGTTTTCAATGATGTCGGCAAGACATCATCATGTTCCAAAAATAGCAAATCAAGGTTTGATTGTGCCTGTTCATCTGAACACTACGAGGATCTTGAAGTAACTGGGTTCATTCGGCTCCTCATTCTTGCACGCTAAGCTCGTATTTTGCTATCAGCATGCGAAAGGTATCACCAAATTTGAGAAACTTTGAGCGTGGGCACTTGGTGGTGCGGTCATGTTTTATAAGTTTCCGCAATAATGTTTTGTAACGTTGATTAAAATCGTCACATTTAACACAGGATCTAGCAAACGCTATGTATACGCCACATCGCCATATGCATATCCCACTGGAATATTGCTGTCCAGAAAGAGACAGTTTACGATGTCGAAATTGTAATCATCTCTTTTGTCGTAAGGTGGACGAGAGAGAAGACGCAAATCTCAAATGACGTATTCATATTACCAATATCTCTGAGAGAGTAACTGTGAAACTACCTATAAGGATGAAGTCAAACACATGTATTTTTGCACAGCTGTTTCTTCTCCCCAGGCTGTATTCCATAAGTTCTGAAGAAGGTGTTTCTCAGAGTTTCCTTGATGCATCTTGGATAGATTTAGACCAATCTAGGTAAACCAAGATGGTAAATCAGGGGAATACCATCTAGACGTAACGCTATGAAAACTTCGTGCGAAATGTTCGCCGATACGATACGAGATCCAATAATAAGCCAATCACGAACATTTCTACCTTTCCTCTCTGACAATGCAAGGCACAATCTTTTGCTAGTTTCTATCCCTATAACAAAGCCAGGCTTTTCGGCGGGAGTAAACTCTTTGATCTGTACGGTTTTTCACGCACTATCTGGAAATGATGACATATTTGGATACTGTTTCAGGATAATGTTTATATATTAGACCACGTCCTACCGTGTGTAATTACTGTGGGCGTGATTTTGAAATTGTTTCAACAAGCTATCCACTTGATTGGCCAACAATAGTAGTTTCAAATTCGCACGGGATTCAAATAAGGCTGAATTCAGATATAATAGTAGTATAGTAAACCCTTTTACACCCCCCTTTTCCAGGGAGATAACTCTTGCATCCGCCCGAGGGCGCTCTTCCCAGGGAGCGGCCATTCACGGCCTTACACCTCTGAGGCCGTCATGGCCGCTATAGTTCCGGCACTTCTGGTCACATGACCTTTCACCTCGAATCCCTCCGCGGTCTGGTGGTGATGCGGTCTGCCTCTGCGGAGAAAAAGTAGTCCCCAGACTGCAAATACACTGCGTGGCCCGATTGGGTCGAGTGAGGTATCAAAGTGAAGCCTTCGTGAAGGGGCATCCGGAGTAAGGGGTGTGACGTGGAACTTACGTCATTCTGCGCATGCGCTGTAGACAAAGTGTATGGAAATAGACGTTTTGGGGTCTAGATGGGCCACTATTGGTCCGATGGGGTCGAGTGAGGTATCAACGTGAAGCCTTCGTAAAGGGGCATCTAAGGGGATGGGTGCGACGTGGAACTGACGTCATTCTACGCATGCGCAGTAGACAAAGTGTATGGAAATAGACGTTTTGGGGTCTACGTGGGCGACTATTGCTCCGATGGGGCCGAGTGAGGTATCAAAGTGAAACCTTCGTGAAGGGGCATCTGAGGGGAGGGGTGTGGCGTGGAACTGCCCTCATTCTGCGCATGCGCAGTAGACAAAGAATATGGAAATAGACGTTTTGGGTCTAGGTAGGCCACTATTGGTCCGATGTAGTCGTATGAGGTATCAATGTGAAGCCTTCGTGAAGGGACATCCGAGGGGTGGGGTGTCACATGCATCTGACGTCATTCTGCGCATGCGCAGCAGACAGAGTGTATGGAAATAGACGTTTTGGGGTCTACGTGGGCCACTATTGCTCCGATGGGGCCGAGTGAGGTATCAATGTGAAGCCTTCTTGAAGGAGCATCCGAAGGGCTGGGTGGGACGTGAAACTGACGTCATTCTGCGCATGCGCGGTAGACAAAGTGTATGAAAATAGACGTTTTGGGGTCCAGGTGGGCCATTACTGGTCCCATGGAGTCGAGTGAGGTATCAATGTGAAGCATTCGTGAAGGAGCATCTGAGGGGATCGGCGTCACGTGCAACTGACGTCATTCTGCGCATGCCCAGACAGGAAATTGTGGGAAAAGGGCATTGGAAGGAACGTTTTGGGATCAAGAGGGACCGCTAGTGGTCTGATGGGATCGAGCGAGGTATCGTTGCGAAGCATGTGTGAGGGAGCATCCGACTGGGTGGATATGGGGTAGGCATATCGTGATTGTGCGCATACGCAGGCAGGGATTTGTGGGAAAAGGGTATGGGAATAGACATTTTGGGGTCTAGGTGAGCCCCTAGTGATCCGATGGAGTCGTAGGAGGTCTTATGTTGAATCATGCGTGGACGAGCATCCGACGGCATGGGGTATTGACGTCACTTCCGGTTTCACTAAAACTACTTCCGAACACAGAAGAGTTCCACTTTGCCACGGGGAGTTTCCCGGCCCGCCTGCCCCTGCGCGAGCACGCAGTGCGCGGATTTTCTCCGGCCGCGCGCGGGTTATCCGGCCGCACGCAGGTGATATTACATCAAAATATTATATTGGTTCTACGTGTCATATTTTAGATATATTAAAAGTATTGTTGAAAGCCACGTTAAATTCTATTCACTCACTCACCCTGTAATCTCTCCATGTATATATACTCTGCCAATGTACATGTTACTTACCCAAACTCTTGCGGGAACAACGCAGTATCCTGATAATATAATTATCGCCATGATATAGACAGATGATAGAAAAACAACAACAAGAAGGATGAGACCTCAATCATTTTATTCTCCCCTCCATCATAACATACCCACGCTGGGGGGAGCCGCGTTGGGTATCTTTACAACTCAAGAAAACTCTCGTCCAATCAGAGGCCGCCATTTGGCGCTGTCATATTCCTTGTTATCCATTAGATGTATTCTCGGCTGCTCTTGTCCAGTCAGAAAGTTCCATGCTTTTGTTCTAGTCCTCATCGGGCAGGCCTGGCTATTCTTCGGGCAGCATGTCCTGAAACAGTTGTTTGCGCATCCTGATCGCATTTTCCAGGGCCTCGGTTGGTGGTAACCCCATATATTCTCTTCCAAGTGACGCTTGGTCTTCATGATGGACCTGTGCGTTGGGTCGCCTTTCATTTCAAGGGCAGCAGGCTATACCGTTTATAGATGGCCATGGCTGTTTTCCTGATGCAGGGGCGCATTTGGGTGTACGCCTGTTGTAAGTTATCCCCTCCGGCGTCCTCGATCGCTGCAGCGTGAGTATTGATAGCTGCTGTGACAATACCATCCCAGAAGGTAGGTTCTGCCTCACTTTCCTGGGATGTAAGCTGACTCCATGAGGTCAAGCTCTCTGTATCAGTAGTTAGACTCTCAGCAATCTCTGTTTCGGTATCAATCGATACACTCTCAGCAGTCTCTGTTTCTGTATCAGTCGGTGGAAGCTCATAAGTCTCTGTATCGGCTTCTTGTGCCCCGGAGTACGGATGAAAAGTCTTCTGGTATCGCACCATATCGTAATGTCTGGTGAACGTGCGTTCGCACTCAGAGCAAGTATAAACCATGTGGACGGTTGAACGTCGACTGTGCGTGTTTTGGGAATACACTTGCTTTTATAGACAGCAACGCCCGTCAACGCTTAGCTTAACACTTCCACTCCCTGGTGAAATAACTCAGAAGCTCTGATTTTTCTAGACACCAATATATCAAAATGCAGTGATGCTCGTCAACACCCGTCGTTACGCTTTAACGCCCGTCTTACCGCCCGTTTCAACGCCCGTCTCCATACCTATCTCAACGCATTATGCATTGTCAACTGGACGTTGATGTTGGAGGTTGAAAAAGATAATTTCCCCTCTCCAGCTGGGTCTCCATAAAGATTTGAAATGCCTCATGCAGGGTCAGCAGATTCTGGGCACGGGTGTCCTCTTCGGGTATTATCTGTTTCTTATGCAGAAGAAGACATGCCCGTATCACCCATTGGATGTCATCTATGAGCGTGGTAAGATGAGAACGCATGCGTTGGTCGTTCATCCCACCTTGCGCTGTATCAATACTAGCATCGACATTGGCTTGACGTAACGCTTCGGCTAGAATATCCTCGTTGTCGGGTTCAAACAAGTTGGACTCTGCAGTGCTCATGGTGAAATGAGGGGACTGGTGCCGTGTGGTCTATTTATAGTGAGACGCTTTTGATCTTAATGATGCGTTCGAACAAATGTTTCTTTTGTGCTATTGCCATGGCATACGCCGCCTTCCAGTTCATGCCCGACGTTTTCAACATCGTCGCTGTTCTTTCAATTTCCATATGGACTGGGTCCTTGTCCAGCAATTTTATATGGGTCAGGAGATGGGCATACTGCTGACGTAAAGCCCGTCGTAGTCTGGGTGCCAATGTATTATGGGCTAACACTGCGGCTTCCTCTTTCGAATACCCTTTGCGGTGAAACTTGTTTCCTGTGGCCTCCAACATCTCACCCAGCTCTGCGTCCATACTTTCGTTGAACAAATCCTTCCATAGCCTCGCGTTCACATTATGTTCATTCCCTTGTACGGGGTTGGGTTGGTCCTTCACGGTTGGGTGATATTCCGGCACTGATGGTATGAAGGGCACCTGCTGTACGAGGGCGGGTTGCTGCTGGTGAACGGGTGCTGGATGGTGTAGTAGACGTTGCAGTGATGCCTCGCCGGGTAATAGGTGGGTGGTCAGCCGACGATCTTCGGGGGTATGGGCTTTTAAATCTACGAACAGGTAGCCATACGGACGACTTGTCGCTCCTTGAAACGCCTGCATGAAATGGTCGATCATCTGAGGATAAATTAGACTACCAAACACACGGATTTGTGCTATGTCGATGGGATTGGAGAACAACACAAAAGTATTGGCAGTTCAAGGCAATATCTCTGGACGCCTTCCCTTGAGGAAAGAGATTTAGGGTCAACTAGATGACGGACAGATTCCGATGATGGGAGCCTTTGGTAAACAAGTCGGCGTTTTTCGAATTGTCCTTGACCGCACTCATTAGGTCATCGAGCACTACCACGTCTATGTCGTGAGGAATCCCTGGGACGAAACTCACATTCTGTAACCTTGTAGTTTCGTAGGCGGGCTGCCATTGGCTATAACACCAGACAACGCGTGTATAACGGATGGGCCCTTCCTCTAAGAACTTCATCACCCAGGACGTCTTTCCACACCCCGTAGGGCCGTTCACCGTCATGGTATAGGGATGTTCCACTCTACTTGGTGGACCTATAGCGGGACTCGGTGGTGTATTTTGTCTATGCATTAGACGCATATGTCTGAGCATATTGTCACGACGAGACATGGTGCCCGGTCAGCGGGTGGATACAGACTGAGGCTAATAGTGTACAAACGACCGTATATGACCACTCACTCATTCACTCACTACCTCACTCACTCACTCACTCACCATCGTTAGTGCGTCCATGCGTTAAGACGGGCGTTAGCACTCACTCACTCACTGACTCACTGACTCACACACTCACTCCCTCACTCACTCACTCAGCGCATGTTCCACGGATGTAACAACCCGGATGATGAAGAGGACCCGGATGTAAAACCAGGGTCCCCGGATATAAAACATGGGAAAATCCACTAGGAAACCCAATTCTCGGGGATGGAGTAGTCGCGAGCTCGGAGTTTGGGGATGGAGTAGTCGGGAGCTCGGAGCTCGAGGATAGGGCAGGCGGGAGCTCGGAGGCCCAAACTTGTTACTTTCTATACCACTCGTAAACGACCTTATATGGCGGTACCGTCCTGCAAAATGAACCCCTTTTATAGGGAGAACATTGACACTGAGCTATTTATAAAACTTGGCTCCCAGCCAATGGGTTTTCGCCCAATATAAATCTTGGCACCCAGCCAATGCTGATGCAATCCGGTATGTTTCTACAGGGCGAAGAAAGGCTATCCTTTGGCACGGAAAGGGTCGAACATGGCCGGAGATGACCGGCGCCACCAGGGGCGCCACCAATCCACGTGACAACTTCCGGTGATCCCGCGCGCGGTCGGAGAAAACCCCCGCGCGCGCGCGGCCGGAGAAATTCCGAGCGCTGCGTGCTCACGCAGGGGCAGGCGGGCCGGGGAACTCCCAATGGGAAAGTGGAACTCTTCTGTATTCGGAGGTAGTTTTAGTGAAACCGAAAGTGACGTCAATGCCCCATGCCGTCGGATGCTCCTCCACGCATGCTTCAACATAAGACCACCTACGACTCCACTACGGACCACTAGGGGCTCACCTAGACCCCAAAATGTCTATTCCCATACCCTTTCCCCACAAATCCCTGCCTGCGTATGCGAACAATTACGATATTCCTACCACATATCCACCCAGTCGGATGCTCCCTCACGCATCCTTCACAACGATACCTCGATCGACCCCATCAGACCACTAGCGGCCCCTCTCGATCCCAAAACGTTCCTTCCAATGCCCTTTTCCCACAATTCCCTGTCTGGGCATGCGCAGAATGACGACAGTTGCACGTGACACCGATCCCCTCGGATGCTCCTTCACGAATGCTTCACACTGATACCTCACTCGACTCCATGGGACCAATAATGGCCCACCTGAACCCCAAAACGTCTATTTCCAGATACTTTGTCTATCGCGCATGCGCAGAATGACGTCTGTTCCACGTCTCACCCAGCCCTTCGGATGCTTCTTTACGAACGCTTCACATTGATACCTCACTCGGCCCCATCGGAGCAATAGTAGCCCACCTAGACCCCAAACGTCTATTTCCATACTCTCTGTCTACTGCGCATGCGCAGAATGACGTCAGATGCATGTGACACCCCACCCCTCGGATGCTCCTTCAAGAAGGCTTCACATTGACACCTCATACGACTCCATCGGACCAATAGCGGCCCACCTAGACCCCAAAACGTCTATTTCCATATTCTTTGTCTACTGCGCATGCGCAGAATGACGTCAGTTCCACGCCACACCCCTCCCCTCGGATGCTCCTTCACGTAGGCTTCACATTGATACCTAATACGACTCCATCGGACCAATAGTGGCCCACCTAGACCCCAAAACGTCTATTTCCGTATTCTTTGTCTACTGCGCATGCGCAGAATGACGTCAGTTCCACGCCACACCCCTCCCCTTGGATGTCCCTTCACGAAGGCTTCACTTTGATACCTCACTCGGCCCCATCGGAGCAATAGTGGCCCACCTAGACCCCAAAACGTCTATTTCCATACAAGTTGTCTACTGCGCATGCGCAGAATAACGTCAGTTCCACGTCACACCCATCCCCTTAGATGCCCCTTCACGAAGGCTTCACGTTGATACCTCAGTCGACCCCATCGGACCAATAGTGGCCCACCTAGACCCCAAAACGTCTATTTCCATACACTTTGTCTACTGCGCATGCGCAGAATTACGTCAGTTCGACGTCCCACCCATCCCCTTGGATGCCCCTTCACGAAGGCTTCACTTCGATACCTCACTCGACCCAATCGAGCCATGCAGTGTATTTGCAGTGTGTGGACTACTTTTTCTCCGCAGAGGCAGACCACATCACCACCAGACCGCGGAGGGATTCGAGGTGAAAGGTCCTGTGACCAGAAGTGCCGGAACTATAGCGACCTTGACGGCCTCAGAGGTGAAAGGCCGTGAATGGCCGCTCCCTATACTATAACCTGGGAAGAGCGCCCTCTATACTACTTATAATATTCCGTGATATTATATCTGAGTTTACTGAGATTGGATTTAGACGAGCTAAGTCTCGGATTACCAAATATCAACTCGAGATTGGTGAGTGGTCACAAATGAGTTTTCCTTTTCACCGGCTAACAAAAAGGTTGACTTTTTTTTGGAAAGACTCTGTCGTTTGACATGGCGCGATTCACTAATAGGGCTGTCAAAGCATGGAGCTAAAAGAGATGGAGGCACAACTCTCTCGGGCGAGGTGCCCTGGCCAGCAGTACCGCCCGCTGGGCCTTTGTTTACTGAATAGCTGACAGCGGGCACAGCTTTCTCTGATGTTCAATGTCCGTGACCGCCCGACAAATTCGCGGGTCTGTTGGCGACTGATTAACAGGGCGGAAGTGAATCATCTAACCGGCGCATTGATAATAAGTTTGAATTACCAGATACAAATTATGCGCAAAGCAAATATTAAGAAATTTGAAGTAATGCGGATTATGGTGATGGTTTTATAATTTATGTGCGATACTATTTTCCCTAACTACATCGTGTTGAAAACTGACTGTCATTTTTACCATTTTCGAACATTTTAATCGATTTCGATAATTTCCGCATTTCCAAATACTGCAAAAATTTGCAAGGAAGTTCATATTCGCACTGGTAACGCGTGGTCAAAACGGCATGAGGGAGCAGTCGAGTATAATCCACAAGTAAATAGATGGAAAAATCCCCATTTAAAATACATTAGGGATTTTGTCAAAATGTGAAAATTGGTCATTTTCAAGACAAAATAAATTCAATTTCCGCATTTCAAACCTCTGAAAAAAATAAATCTGCCTATAAGAGAGAATAGATTTTTCTAAGTCACCAGTTATCATATTAAGGAGCAATGGACAGGAAAGCGAAAATATTGGTTTATGTGAACGCTAGTTTGACGTTTTCTTCTCTTCAGGTGCCATATTAAGGCTATTAGCTAATTGGCACTTGATCAGCAATACCCCCTGTGGGATAATCCCCGAGTAATCGCCAGTCCCCAATCAACAAATGCCTGAGAGATTCCCCTACAACGTCTCATTATGAACAGCTGTATCCCAGTTCATCCAATTATTAGCTGAGACGCCCTTGTAAACTATCTAAACGCGATAAGTATATTAAAAAAATAAATATAAATAAAACAATATATTGACATGCACTGCTGGATACCACGTATGGATGGGTTCGTGGCGAGTTTATTTTTTTTGCTTTATTTGCGCATGCAGTGGTCATTTCAATACATGTTTATAAGTTCAACTATACAATATTATGAACAATTAAGTTATGAAGAGGAAGGAAATAATTAACACATCTTTACCATCCTTGGATATGAGCCCAATCAACAAATGCCTGAGCAATTAACGTCTTATTATCAACAGTTATCCCAGTTCATCCAATTATTAGCCGAGACGCCTTTGTAAACTGTCTAAATTAAAAAAATATATATTATAAAAATAATAAAACAATATATTGACATACTGTTGGATACCACGTATGGCTGGGCTCGTGGAGAGCTATTTACGTGTGCAGTGTTCATTTCAATACATGTTTAAACGTTCAACTGCCCAATATTATGAACGATTTTATATTTAGTTATGAACAGGAAGGAAATAATTAACACATCTTTACCATCCTTGAGTATGGTTTTATTCGGTCATGTGATGTTTTAATAATAATTAATTAATAATTCAATAATTTCCTCTTACTTATTATACTTGTTCCAGATAATAAAGAAATGAATCATACTGGTATTTTCTAGATAGGCCCTAACAAGTTTGATGGGCCGCAAAATACGCGATATGGTCGTAAAATTGGAATATCTTTTACTGGATTTTTATTGACATATGACAGATGTGGACATATGGTTTTTAAAATAAAAGACGTTAAAATTTACAAATAAATCAAATATATCCAGACACTGTTTCTACAAATAAGATGGCATTTATGCTATATTTATTTCCTCCGAAATCTGCCTTATTCAAATAATTATAACAGAGCATTTACCCCCATGATCATAGTTAACATACTGCCTGAATGAATGATCTGTTCAGATGTGTAATGCCACAAGCCTTGGTGATATTACCAACAGCGGGAGGTTGAGTATCAATTCACATTCACAATACACTATCTCTTTACGTGGTCGCGATAATGTACTACGGCGCGTGCGCCTAACACCGATAATTGTCGAGCAAGACCGAGTCTGTCTTAATCCCTTTGCTAATGCGTTGGAATCCCACTGAGGCGGTCACGCACATGGTACACTTTGATCTGACGGAGTTGTGCCTCCATCTCTTTTAGCTCCATGGTCAAAGTCAATGATTCATCATTTTGTCCATCAACGAAATTTGAAACATCTGAATATTTTGTCAATACAATATCATCCTCATCACTATCTTTGAAATCATCTGTCTTAAAGTTATAATTATAAAATTAACGTGAACGATTTTGATGATTCATTTGGATTATTTTATGACTTTCAATAACTTTAAAATGATTTCAGAGAATACTCCATGGTTTCAATGAAAGTAAAATAGGCATTTTGGATAATATTTTGTGGCAAATATGGCAATACTCACATCTTTTTTTTTCAAATTTAATCACTTATTATAATATTCTGGTATGTTATGTATGAAATATATTGAATTGATTACTTTGTAATATTTATTGCTTAATCAGGTCAAATTATAGAAATAATAAAAAATAAGAAAAAATGCTCAAACTTGTTTTTGTCAATATTCCAACTTTGTTACACATTCGTACGAAGTAGCCTACAAGGATATATAGGAAGGGAGAAATGTCCCCAGGGGGAAATGTTCGCGCGCACCGAGACCAAACGTCCTTCTCTGAGAATCAACTCTTGTAGGGCGATATATGTATATTCTGTCCCAGGATTTGATACTCAAAGTAGCACCAACGTCGAGACAAAACATCCAACGGATTACGGATTGGTAAATGGTAAATGAAGAGCGAAAACGACCTAAATCTGACTCCTAGTAAATAGTGTGATCTGTGATGAAAATAACTCAGAAAGTCTAGCCGTGATAGGTGAATATAGGGTAAGAGGGCGTGGCTTTCCTATCAGAGTCCGATTCAGCAAAAAGAAAAAAGAAAAAAAAAGACTCCTTAGTCGATGTTTTCGGGCTATGATGAAAAATAATAACTGGTTCGTCTGCTCCGCTACTTCGGAAGCCTTATTTAAGGAAGCTTCACTTAGTGACATAAGAATAGAATAGATTTTATTGAGCTAATCAAAGCACCCATTAAAGGTATGAGAATCACAGAAAATACATTAATGATTTTAGTTTATTTGTTAGATATTTTTTACATATATTGGTATCAGTTATATAGACTTTTCTTATTCAATATATGGTACAATTTATCCGTTTTTAACTTATAACTTGCACAGAACAATTATAATTATTTAGATTAGTAATTCAATTCAAATCTGAAAAATACGCAACAATCTCATTATAACAAGGCACATTGAAGGTACCAATTAGATAGAACACCCAGTGACCATCATAATGAGTGTTCAATTTGTGAGTAAATGTTACGACCCCACAAACGTATTATCCTGGTGGACATGCCGAGGAATGGAATAATCTAATACGAAACAAATACGATGAATTGAATCAGGCCATTTTGATGATCCGCCTGCTTTCAGCGTGAAATAATCTGCCGGGTAGAATACCCCGGGTTAATTCTTAGGAGGTAGTCTATCAAGATGGCGGTGAAAGTAGGGAGGGCGGATGGAAGTTTAGCCAGAGTTTTGTCAAAACCTGGTTTTGATGCTGATAATTGTGAGTGATGTTAGTGATGTGAAGCGTTTATTAGATGTGAATCTATATATTCGCTGTTCAGATACACGTTTCACTCGGTCGTTGCACACGATCACCAGGAAGAGTGATAATTTATGGCCATCGAAAACTGGGTTCTGGTCAATGCTCCGGTAGTTTGGCATCGCCCTTGAAAATATTGCAAAATGTTGAAATTAGCAGATTAGATTCCATAGCAAATGGTTAAAAAATTGAATAAGATGAATGATTTATGGATTAAGAAAAAATGTATCAATTTATATAATTTAGTGAACTACCGGTAATATCATTAAAAAAAAAAAAAAATAAATAAAGCAAAAAATAAAGATAAATCAATTCCATGAAGAAGTTGCAGGGGGTTTATATATACTCTATTTTATCACATTGAATAACTATATATATATTCTACAAATATGTACGGTATCTGTTTTGTATTGTTGCAGATGTTAGTGGGTTGTCACAAGGTGGAGAAGATGAACTACTCGAGTCGAAGCAATCCATGCAGATGTTGGCTGACGACACGGCTCAGTCACTCAAGAAAAATGTGTACAAAAACTACACCCAGTTCATCGAAACAGCCAAAGAAATATCCAGTATCCTTTATACAGACTTGCAAATTTTACCTACCCTCAGACAAGTATTCCACCAACATGACCAAGCGAAATAATATTCCTGAAGATTGTGCCAAAGAGCAGGGTCCCAGCCACTCAGGGAAATCCGGGAAATCCAGGGAAAATGATTTTCCAGTTTTCCAGTCAGGGAAAACTCAGGGAATTTGGGAAAAATACCCAACACCAGGGAAAACTGAGGGAAATTGAGTAACAAGAGAGGCTATATGGCTGGCTGGCCATATGTTGGTTTTTTAGTGCACACCAGGGATGCACATTTTCCTTCTTAACACTTCATTAAGGGCTTATCTAGCATAGCTTGAACTCTTATCAGGACTAATTCTTTCATAACTGCATGCAATGTGACTATGAATTCTGAACACACATACATTCTGGCCAGTGGTTGTGCTTATTTTGCATATCTGTACTGTATCTTCATGTTAAAAGCTGTTGAAACTATCACATATTTCTCGGGGAATTTGGGGAATTAATCAGGGAAATATCAGGGAATTTTGTTTCCATGAAAAACTGGGAACCCTGAAGAGTTATTTGATATATTTTTATTTGCAGGAAATAGTACGGTACTGTTGAAGGTTAACTGTTCAAGTAACATTATTTATCTCATGCAAATCGAATGAAAGGTGGTTCCCGCCTCAAGCAGTAGTTACAACACCGTTGAGACAACATGGCAGAGATTTGAATGATATCAACATCTGTGACTTCTTTGTCTTTTTTTTCTATTGCACATCATTATTTTAAATGAGCCTATAGATGCCTATTTGAGTGTGAAGGTAATAATAAAAGCGTGACCAGGATGATCAACTTCACCAGCATGGGAATGGATAGGCATGTGACATAGCTGAGTATCTATGAATCTTTAGCTACCTGTGAGTGGCAACTCTACATGGGCTTGCCTTTGGTTCAGTCATCCAGTGATCAAAACACTATAGCACAATGTAATGTGCCTGAATATTATCCCCCCAAGCCTTAGGTCTAATGCATGCTGTTGACATTAAATAATGGTGATTATGCTGTCTGACTAACAACAACTTCAGCTTGTTGTGATTCAGACTGATCGTTATAATGTGGAAATTCAAAAAGGCGCATTTTAATTTGCTCTCAGACTCTAATTGGCGCTCTGTAATGAGGCTACACTGTACTGGTGACTTTTACCTGCCATGCCTGCTCCCCAATTTGGATATGTTGCTTGCAGGATCTAACCGGCTTGCAGTAATGCGAGTGTCAACCAATGCCGAGAGCTCTTCATAGTGCTTTGAAAGGAACATAATGGTAAATGTGCTTTCTGGTTGGCTCAGCTGAACAGGTGCCAAGCTGTCGGATCTAACCGGCTTGCAGAAACGCGAGTGTCAACCAATCCCGAGAGCTCTTCATAGTGCTTTGAAAGGAAGATAATGGTAAGTGCTTTCTGGTTGGCTCAGCTGAACAGGCGCCAAGCTGTCGGGGGAATCTTCCGATGTTGCTGCCCTCCCGCCAGGTTGGCACCATAATGCAGGGTAGAATTATGGACTGAGCCTTGGCGTAAACCTTGGGTTAAAGCAGAGACTGTTACCCTATCCCCCCTCCCCGACTGCAAATAAAGTAGTTAAAATGTGGCTGTGATGTCATAAGACTATTAAATATTCATGACCTGATGGGCGCCCTGAACACCAAATTCAGTTGAAATCAGTAAGATCCTACATAGCGACATGTACGATTGGGGAGCATTGATAGGATATTAATTTATTAATATTGACAATTGAAAGTAATGATAATTAGGCACTGTATCTTCAGCCACTTGCCAGGTATGGGCAATCATTACAATACAACACACTATTATATGAATCGAAATGCTTCCTCTTGGAAGATAATGCCAACCTGTGAACACAGCATGACCTGGCTAGATCTGCCATACATCAGACAGCCAAGAATATGTTGCTGAACTATTCCTGATGGAGAACAGTCACTTGTAACCATTATAACAAAATAACTAATCATTGCAAAAAATATGTCCTATTCTCAGATTCACTGTCATGCCGCCAAGCGATTAAAAGTGGAACTTCGACTCATTCCACTATCTTGACTAGACTAGATTTGATCAACAGATATTGTTTTTTGTTGTTTGCCTAGTCACGTTGGCATCAAAGGTAATACTGAAGCTGATAGGATGGCTAAGGCAGCCCTAGACATGCTAGATGACATGGATGATGAGGTTGATCCTGTTGGAATCCCATATAGCGATTTCAGACCCTCTATCTGTACTTATGTGAGACGGCTGTTTAAATCTTTATGGGATGCTGTGAATAATAACAAACTTCATGAGTTCAAAAAAACTGTAAGCTATAGTATATACTCATCTGAACTGATATGTTTCGATCAAACCATGGTCAGGCGATGTAGAATTGGCCATACACGATTAACTTACGAACATTTACTAAAAAAAGAGCCAGTCCCAAGTTGTATTCCATGCCATGAAGATCTCATGGTGAAACATATTCTTATCGAATGCATAGATTTTAAGATTGTGAGAGATGCTTTTTATCGAAATTATTATTGCTGAACGTGACATTAAACCTTAATTCCCTCTCTCTCCCTATTACATGTACAATGTTATCAATTAGTGCACCTAGCCTCAATGAAATGGTACACCAAAATGAATGTGTAGCTGATTGTTCCTTAACTCATTGTCCAGTCCTCGAGGGAGAGATGTATCAGCTAAGTCACATGTTAACAGAACAAAAAAGTATAATGTCGGCCATGATGGAAATGTCACTGACGAGCGATAAAGGTAAGAACAGAATCATCATGAACATGAATCAAACTTAAAGGTTATACAAAATGGTCTCAAAATCTGCTACTTTTTTGTGCTAAATTGTTGTAGAGGTGATTATATAGACTTGTTTGACATTTTTGTATGTTTTCAAACTGCCCAAGGTTGGAAATAGCAGCAGTAAAGTGCGACAATTTCACGCCCCTTTCAAAACGTCGAAAGCTGTGCCCGCTTGACCTGTGACGTCACAACCTGATTACGATCTCACTCAAATGCCTGTTGTGACGTCAAAATGTCAGCGACATCACACTAGAACTCCCACAGTTGGGTGAATCTTTCGTAACAACGCCCGACGTCATAGACTATGACGTTTATAGCGCAATCGTAATCAGGTTGTGACGTCATGCACCAGAGGTCACGGCTCCAATACGTTTTCTCCCACATGTGTGCTATTCGTGTCCTAAAACCCACTTCGACGACATTATTCAAGAAAAAAATACTAATTTGTTGTTTGGAACACTACTGGGTATGTTTTAATGCAAAGCAGTATAGAGTCATTTGGTATAACCTTTAAAGATGTAATCAGCCTCAAAATCAGTGGATTTTGTAAACTCTCACCTGTGCGTTTTACAGCAGCGAAGATTGTTAAAGCATCATAGTTATTATATTTGATGGTAGTGGAATCGCCATACAACGAATGCAAGAATATCTTGTCAGAGAAATTTGAAACTCTGCTTTGAAGGGTTTTCTGTTTTGCCATTGAATATGTGTTCTATGCAGAGAGGAATATGAAGTCACTGCGCCATGTTTGAGTGACATAGCGTTGCTCACAAATCTGAATGCCGAACAGCTGCAGCCATGGAATAACATTATGGCTCGTGTGTACGAATCGGTAGAGTGGCAGAGCATATGTTGTCAGAATGCACTACAAGTGTAAACACTTGTCATGCCCATCAAAAAATAAACGGCATGCCATATCATTTATTTTTAAAGACCAATTCCTTCTATTTGTACTTGTGAATGGTAGAAACAGGTTTAGGGTTTTTTTTGGTCACATGTTTTTCATTTTGTACCTGTTGTAACATTTGTCACTTTTACAGGTTTAAGAAACCTCGATTTCAATCCAGAGTTGAGACTGATTAGTACATCTTTAAGAAAAATATCAAAATAATATCAATAATTACAAATGAAATCCCAGGATGATAACTCTTACTTGTGGACAACAGTGGAGGCCAAAGTACAATTATGATAATTATTGTCACAATGGGTACCGTATGTATTCGTTCACCTTGTACATGTTGAAACCTGTCTGATGAGTTTCTTCTCAACATAACTAGTTTACATGGGACCCACTGGTTTTTAAAGGCTTTGCTAGCAAATGACCTTTCTTTAATCAAATCTTTGACTTCCAGCCATCGTGGAAAAGCCTAAACAGGAGAAGGAACAAGAAAACCCTGAAGAAGAAACTCGCAGGAATCTAGCTTTTTTGTTGGAGAAAGTTGAGGGGTGTTCGGTAGGTACATTAAACATTAAACCTATTAAATAGCCATTATGATGCCATGAACTGAACATCATTGAATTGCCATTAAAATCTTCTAAATAAGCTTATTCCTTCAAACACACATTAATAACTGTGGCAGAAATGGCAAAGAATGTGAATGCCCATTACATTCTGAGGAAACTGTCTAAAACATTTCAATTTTAATGGGTTTTGAACGAGACTTCAAATCAATGGTCATTCAGTTCACTCAGTGGGCATTATCAACCATTAAAGTACTAAAATTCTTAAAATTTAATGCTCCCTTCCCCTTTTCCCAAATTTATTCTCTGACACTATTAATATACACCATATATAGCTAGACTGTATGTTATACAGCAATACAATTCAAACAGAAACCCAGCATGATCACAAAAGTATCCCTCTGAGTCTCTGCTACTTTGCATTTAGTGAGACAATATTCCATTGAGACATGGGAATTGTAGTGAGGATATCCCACTGTCTTTCTCAGTTAGATAATAATTGGCTGTGAGCAGGTATAATGCAGGGGAGACCACTAGTACTTTATTATAGGCATTTGTTATGAGTGGTCTCCCTTGATTGAGGGTGCAAATTGGTCAATCTTGCGAATAGCCGATGAGAGTAACTCGCCGGCTTGGTGAAGAGTTGGAACAGACGTAAAAACTGACTTATCCTGGGAATAACCAGCAGGTACATGTAGGCCTGCCTGTTGTACTGGCTTAAGCTCTGTAGGTGCAGTTACTGTCTATAAAATGCAGGCTGCTAGAGGGACTAGGCTGAAGAAGGTCAAGGGTACTTACTATCCATAGGGTTGTTAGTCAGATGGCTATTTATATTCTTTATGTTGCGTGTAATTTTCAGAGTATTACAGAGGTGCCTGGGAGACAACTGATCCACACTGGAGATTTGGTGGAGGTCGATCCCGAGAACTACACTCAAAAGCAGCGGGTCCATGCCTATCTCCTCAATGACAGTCTGATGATAGCAAACTGGTTACCAAACAGGTATATTTATCTGAAAATAACTGGTGAGAGTGGCGTCCTAACATCTTCTGTGTTGGTGAGATTCGTGTACCCGGCCATATTGCAAGAGCAAGCTGTTTTGGTATTTATTTGTTTTTTTTTTGATATTGAAAGTCTTTTTTTTTATGTCAAAAGTAAATCTGTGCCGGTTTGGTATTTATTAGTATATTTTTGATATAAAAAAAATAAATTTATTTTTGATATAAAAAAGTTCATGATTTTTAATATCAGAAAAAAAGATTTTTTTATATATATAAAAAAAGATTTGTTCATGTCAAGAATAAAGCTTTATTATTGATATAAAAAAAAAGTTTTGATATAAAAAATAAACGAGTAATTGCACTCACGGATTGGCGTATAGCATATAAGGGTGCCGTTTCGGAATTTATTGGTTTATTTTTGATCTCAAAAAAGAATTTTTGATATCAAAAAAAGATCGTTTTATTTTTGGCCAGGCAGTGTTGAATAATGCTCACAATGTTGTGTTTGCATTCAATGTAGTGCTAGTCAGAGTTTTCTACCCCTGATTTACTTCTGCTCTACATCATGATTATGCTCACAATCTGCTAAATTGATTGATGAATTACTTTTTTTCGAGAAAAGAAAAAATAAATTATTTGTAGGGCTAGAAGGTTGTATTTCAGCGCAATACTTCATTCACAGATAAATTTGCTATATGTAATTGTAATCCGATTACCTTTCTGCCTTTCTCTGTTGTACTGTAGTAAGTTTTTATGTGATTCAATTTCAGGCGCGGCCCCGTGAGGTATCGATACCAGTGTCTTCACGAGTTGGATGGCCTGGCCGTTGTCAATGTGAAGGACAGTGGACCCATTAAAAATGCCTTTAAAATCCTCATGTTTCCCGAAACGAAGATGTATCAGACTGATGGCAGTAAATCCAAGGTAAGACAGGCACAGCTGACAATTTCTCATGGCTAAGTGCTATCTGCACTGTTAGAGCTCATCATTAGCTTAGGCCTTTTTTTTTTTATTGATTGGTTTACGGATCCGCCGACCTTCATTTTGCCAAAAGTGAAATAAAAATAAAATTGGATTTTCGATTTTTTTTTTATTTCTGTCGTATCCGCCGATGTGTCACATTTGCTGACCTCTCTGTCGGAAGAATAAAAACATAAAATTCGCAATATTGGTCTCATTTTAATACTTGCTGTGCGTAAAACATCTTATATAAATTCTTCACGCTCGAGTTCGCACGAGTTCAACACTCTGCAGACATCTTGGTCTTGGAGGCTGGTTACTTCCCTTGGTTACAGTGGTGGTGGTTTCCGACTTCCATGTTAGCTTCGGCTGTAGTACATGTAGACATGACATCATTTCAACGGCGCAGTGTTTGAAGCCAAGATGGCGGGTTCGGCCTCGCGGTGGTTTTCACTGACTCTTAGACAGGACGCGACCGTCCTTTTCAAGGGCTTTGTCGGTCCAGTAACTGCTGGGACGGTGGGAGACTTGGTCTTGAAGGAGATCAGTGACAACGACATATCTGCCGGCCTCAGTCTGTCCAAAATAACAGCAGGAAACATGACTTGTCCTGTCAACACCCCTATTGAACACTGTTGAAGTGTTGGTTTCACGCAAAGCGACTGATATTGTCGCTTGGTTGATGGTGTTTTTGTCATTGATCTTTTGGTAAATGTCTTGTAATTATTACACTGGCTATTACCTGGATTTGACATATCATTTTTTTTTTTTTGACCGCCCTCTCCTGTCTAAGAAGTTTGTCAGAAAGTAAAAATAAATAAAGTGTGGAGGCTTGATTTTATTTTTATTTTTTTTCCATCCTCCACCTTGACATTTTTGCCAGAAAAATCCGTAAACCAATTAATAAAAAAAAAAAGGCCTTACAATACAATTTAATTCCTTTCCTCTACCAAGCAAAGCATTATAGCTTTGTCTTGTGAGTTTTGCCTGAATGGACCTATCTATATATTTTTATGGTGGGGTGAAGGGAACTTGTGCTCATGGCCTTGGGGAGAACCTAACAATGCTTGGTTCGTAGTTGTAACACCATGACTTGATACTGGTGGAAAGTATTTCTATAGCAAATACATTGCACAATCCAAGGCCCTGATTTGTATCCTTCCTCCGCCCCATCCTGGTGTAAGGGAGACAACTTCTTCATCCATGAGAAAGAGTTACTTCCCCTGGAATTTAAATAATTGTTCTTTTTCAAGCTTAAAAATAGTTCTGGTGTCATTGCTGCTAGCATAAACATGTGGAATCATGGAAGCAGGAGTTGGGATGTAATATGCCATTCGACTGCCATCAATTATGACGTAATTTTCTTGAAACACTTGTTATCCAGTGTGGACATATGTGAGTCGCATAATCACAATTGCCTATCCTGTAACTTTCGGTACAAACATGAAAAAATGTATGAAGACCAGTGTTTCCTCGTGTATTTTTCTGGCATTGAGCCATTTGAATAAGGAAACATTAAATGAAGGTTTCTTATTAAATGTTGTGAAACTAATAGTCGCTATGTAACTGAAAAATTGCTGAATGTCACTCACTGTTTAGTCCCGTTCCACTATACTGTGAAACTGTGACAATTCTATGGCAAAAAGGGACCAGATGGTGCTGCTATTTCTGTCTGATCATTAGCTATTTAAGCTTGTCCATTGTTTTCATAGTCATAGTGCACCAGATATTTTGAGCAGAAAATATATGCTATGGTAATCCCTCTAATAATTCAATCACAGGAAGTGATCAAATTTATTAGAACAGCAAGTTGACAAAATGGTTCATAATCATGCATTTCAGTGATTTTTGAGGGTGATCAAATTTATTAGAACCAACGATTGAATTTTGTCCCGAAGATTGGAAGTGACTGAATTTTGATAGAGGAATCAATGGTATTACGGGGGATCATTGGGTGCGAACGACCCCCTCTCAGCATCGAACTGTATGTTACTTTCCTATTTTGGACAGCACAGTCCTGGGTTCTCTAATAAGAAACCCTGGCGACGCCCATAGGCACAACAGTACCCACTTTTCCAGCTCACAGATATGTTTTCAGACTTCAAATAATGAAGTATCTGAGCAAAAGGGGTTTTGTTCACAATTTCAGAGACAGTGGTTAGATATTCTAGAGGACACGAAGAAGAAGAAGGCAGCCCGTGACAAGCAGAGGAAAGAGTCAGTCGTGAGACTTCAAGAGAAACAGGATGAGGCAGCCAAAACACCCACCACCCCAGAGAGGAGCAATCGTAAGTGAGGTTAAATTTTTATTTTTGGCTTATGGAGGCGGATTTGCCTTAGACTTAGGGTCTATATACCCCGTGAGGGTGGTTAATCAAAATGTTCGGCAGTTCTCTTTTGACTGATTATTTGTTAATACTTTATTTGTTTAATACTCATTTTGTTATACAGCCTTTGATTCCGATGATGAAGTGGATGCCTTCACGGTCATGGAAACAGACATGCTGAATGTTGATTGGCTGCAGGAATTGCCAGAGGACTTGGATATGTGTATCGCTCAGCGGAACTTTGAGGGTTCAGTAGACTTGGTGGAGAGAGGTAATGTCCAATGAGTGTACATGTACTTACAGGAATGCTATTGTTTTCTCTAGACAGACAAATCATATAGTTTCCATTAAAAACCTAAATTAATTTAAATCTTTAACCTATCAAGATTTTTAACACAAGATACTCGTGTTTCGTTGGAGATACTTCCAACTTTCTCCAACGAAATGTCAGCACCTGAGCAATAAAAGAAGTTGTTATCCATAAAATAGCCTTGTGTTATATACACCGACTTCCATATGCCTATCAAAGAGATATCATGATTTTTGGCTCACATGCGTACACTGACTGTGAGCATGATGAGAGCCTATGTACGGTAATTTCCCTAATAAGTCACGATGCAGTGATGAAACTCGTAACTCCAAAAATTGGTTACTTTCGAATTATTTGTCACGGTAATTCCAGAATTATATGTTACGCTGATTTTCACGGAAGATCCAAAATGGCGGACCACTTCACCGTGATCGTTGTGCTCTATTGATAACCTTGTATTATGTTTGATATCTCTATCATAGTTCATTTAAATTAAAAGACTGTGGGCCATTCTTAACAATATGTCAGTTAGGCGTAACCCGCCCGCCCCATCGAAAAGCTACCAACCCAAAAGTTTTTATCAGCCTTCTGAGTGGGGGGGGGCATATCTTCAAATGGCACAGCCCTTATGGGATGCACATCCATTACCCCTGGGGGATAGTCCCCATCCCCAAGGAAATGAGTCCCACTTTCTATATCCCGAACTAAGCCTTGCCCAAGGTATTCTGATAGCAGGCTAGTGGGTAACGTTTTATTGGAGAAATTCTCATTCAAGATTTTTATCACCAATGACATAATGAGATTTATACCTACACATTTTGCAATTCTTACAGTGAATAATTACTTGAAGGACTGTCCGAGAACTCCTGCTGTTAAAGAATTCAGGTAACGCCATCATGACCATGGGATGGTTTAGAGCATTGGGGATAACGGCACTGTACATGCTGAAATTGCTGTAGAAATGCAAACTATGTATACCTTTCCACAAAAAATGATAACTGATGTTTGCTTCGTTTCTTTGGTAGAAGAGATGCAGTGTTCGGTGCCATATATAACGGTTTTTATCGTGACATGATTTAGTCCAGGGTGCATTGTGAAACTAACTGACTCCACAGCAAAAATACTAATGAAGAGCATGAACAAAAGTTCTTAGTTGGATGTACAATATATCTTAATTTCAATATAGTATTCCATAATTTGTATCAATGTAAGCAATATATTACCAATGTCTTCAAATAAGATAGTCAGTTAAAGTATATTTGTCTGATTTCTTCCAATTTACCCTGTTCGTAACTTTAACCCACATATTTAGCCTGGAAGATATACAATCCAAAGCTTCTCAGTCAGTGACAACTGAGGCAAGAAATCAGTGTTTGCCCTTCTATACATTCGTCTTTGTATATTAATTCCTCAGAGCAAGGATAGAGCATCGTATCAAACAGCTGACAGAGGGTTTAATGAGCGAGTTGCAGGTTTCCCCAGAGCGCTCATTGCGTGGTGGACCAAGGTCAGCCAGACGGGCTGTAGCTCAGCTCATACGTCTCGGCAAATCAGCTCAGGTAATTTCACCAGGTTTTCTATCCAATCAGTAATCATTTGTTCATTCACTGCTTCACCCAAGACGTGGAAAAATATGTCAGCCATTTTGCTTTTCCAAAATTTTGCAGTATTTTTTCTCTAGTTTACAATATAAAATAAATGTTTGGAAATATTTTTCCATAATTTACAAAATAATTATGAAATACTTGTGAATCACATTGTCATTATGAAACGGACAATTTTAGTAACTGCTTTATAGAATTGCATGTTATGATAATACTTTATATAGTTTTTATTGCAAAATTTAAAAATCATATTCCAGTAGTTCTGTCCTGCAAATTTCGAGGAACATCATGATATACGACACTAATTGGCATACATGCTTTCTGGCACACTATTAACTTGATTTTGTAAAAACAAAATAAATGGCCATCAGTCTTTAGTCATCGCCAACGAAGACATGTCATCAATGTCACACAGGTGTTTGATTGATTAGGGGACTGGGAATGCTATTGCAAGAGAACAACTTTTATCTTTTCACAGGCTTGTGAACTATTCCTCAAGAATCGAAGTGCAATTATAAAGTACAATATACGCCAGCTGAAGTTTGAAGGGGCCACAACTCTGTATATCAAACGATTATGTGCTGGGTTTTTCACCAGTCTGTCCGACACAGGAAAAGAGTTTATGAAGGCTTTTCCTGAACATTATGGATGCTACTCCGGTAAGGGAAGAGGAGGGAGATTGATTGTTGGATTGATATTCAGTCATATTCTTTAGGGCTGTTCCAGAAAATGGTACATGGGTTGGAAGAAAGACATCTTTATCTGAGGGCCGTTCCATTTAAAAAGGTATGGGAGGGGTGGAAGGCAGCTTTGAATTATACCCCACCACCCATAGAAATTTTATTGGCCTTAACCAATGTTGTAACATGGATTGAAGGGAATTTTCCCCTATGACCCATAGAATAATATATTGAGTGCCTTCCTCCCCTCCCATACCTTTTTAAATGGAACAACCCTGACCCCAACCACCCATATATCATTTATCTTATCTCCATAATGTTAAGTGACTGTATTATAACACCCACAACACATATACCATAGAACTGAAAAATCTCCCCAATCCCATGTACTTTTTTCTGGAACAGCCCTTAGCCATCTTCAATTTAAAATATTTCAAAATTTTGAATACTTTTAGATTCATTAATCCATCTATTCGATTAGTCTCAAGTATTTGTTTAAAGTTTTTAATAAATTTCATAAAATCATGATTTTCTTCTTCCCTACTACTATCAGTTCTCCTGACATTATGCAATTGGTTTATTTGTGAATTGTGATCTCGGGTATTAGGCTATTACAGTAGTACCTCTAATAATTCAATCCCCCTATCAAAGTTCAATCACCCCCGGCATGATATTTCAGTGGGACAGCACTATAAAATGGCAGCATTAGATCTGCTCTGTTACAAGTAGGTTCCCCTTCCCCTCCCCCTCCCCTCCCTTCCCTTCCCCGTCGTGATATAGCTGAAAAAATGTTGAAAGCGACGTTAAACCCTATTCACTCACTCACTCAATCACCCCCAATGTTCGGGACAATATTCAATCGATGGTTCTAATACATTTTTTCACCCTCCAAAATAAATAATATGCAAAAGTTTGAACCATTTTTTCAAATTCCTGTTCTAATAAATTTGATCACCCCCAGATTCTATGGTGGGAAACTTTACTTCCTGTGATTATTAGAGGGTTTACCTTAGTGATAGTTTCTCATCATGTCAGTGTGAGCCTGTTTTTTCTCTTCAGCATTTGTGGTATGGGCAAGGCAGGAGCTGCAAACGTTTGTGGTTATATTCTCCCGGCAGGTGTTTGGTGGCAAATCTAACGTGTCTACGATAGCCGAGTGCGTTCAGTTAGCCAGGCTACAGTGCGAGGAGGTGAGCAATAATTTCCCCTAACCATAAAATCTTTGCATAGAACCTCACCTGTGATCATGCCCAGCTACCACATATCATAAGAGGATATAGAGTCCTACATTCCCATTATGACCTTGTTAGAACATAACTTGAAAACTGTGATAGTCTAATTAGGCCATGGACCAAGTCTCAGAAATGGACCTCTCATTGCCAAATTCTGGGGGCAACTAAATTTGTTATCCCAGAAGTACTTTATGGGTATTCTCTCTTTACATGTAAAAGTTTCCACATTTTCCCTTGCACATTAATTGGGAAATGCATGAAACAGTAATGTCCATTCTTTTAACATTGAAAGGGGGAGATAACTCCCTGTAATACATCAGAGCCTGTTATGTTTTAGCCTGCCATGAGTCCGGGAATCTAGGATAAACTTAACGTATTTTGCATTGAGACACCCTAAATGGCAATTTTACAAGGGAGAGACAAGGGTGAGACACCCAGTTGTCAGGAACAAGTGAGAAGTGGAATTGAGAAACCAGGTTTAACAAATACTGCATGAAAGCTTGGATTATGTGGTGTTTGTCATGGAGTTTTCTCCCATGTTTTGATATTAAATAATGGACATCATCTGTTTCGTGCATTTCCCTATTAATGTGCAAGTGAAAATGAGGGAACTTTTGCTTGTGAAGAGAGAATACCCATGGAGTACTTTTGGGACAAAAATCAAGTTGCCCCCAGACAAAGTCAGAAAGTTGAAATGAAACTACATTTACAGGCATAATTCAGGACTTAGCCCATGGCCTAAATTTTCAGTTGAATTGTATCAGCTTGTCTGAAGCATCATCTGATGAGTTCATATTTCACCACTATCAGATTTTCATTTTGACATGAATGTTGCATTCATCATGTGCTTAAAAGTAACTTAGCCAGTTTGAGCCTATCTTTTGGGATGATAGATTCACACTTAGAGCTTAGAGCAAAAGAAACACCGAAGTCAGCAAATTCCATGATAATTCCTACAGGGACATGGGCGTAAAATGTCACCACTGAGCCTCCTTTATATCCCTGTACATGAATGTATGTATACTGTGTATGACCTTCTGTTACTATCACGACTGTTGCGAACTTTTATTTCCATAGTTGTCCACGATTGGTCTTGAGTTGGGGTTTGTGTTGGACTCGTTTATCAGTCCAGACGTGGTACGGGTGATAGAGGAGAGCCGTGATCAGCTGATTGATGCCATCAAGCACAGAGCTAATGTAAGTCTGAACAACATGTACGGTACCATAATCCCTATAATAATTCAATCACCCCCAATTGTGTGGACAAAATTCAATCAGTTGTTCTAATAAATTTGATCACCCTCTAAAATCTTTATAATTACCAAGAAATATGGATTGTTTGCATGATTTTGTTCCCTTCTCTCTCAACTTTTTGATGAGAAATTTCACTTCCTGTGGTTGAATTATTAGGGGAATTAACGCACATGAACAGTAACATGATGTTACCAGCCAACATGATCAATTTTAGAACTATTATTGAATGGCCAGATAATTTGCCTCAGTAATGCTACATGTACATGCATACATTCAGGGACATCAAAAGCTATGTGTATTCAAATATATTAAGGCGAGGAGTGGGGTTGGGGGGGCTGGGTGTGTTCAACACTGCATACAGAGATATATGGCATATTTCAGGAAGTATGTTTACAAGTGATCTCATCACTCAAAATTACAAAAGCCTCATTTAAAGAAGAAAAAAAAACAACAACAAAAAAAACAATAATCTATCTAATTTGATGAGGAACATATTTTCTCATTTAAGAGAATTTTGGAATTTAAAACATTCTGGGAGCATTACAGAACCATTTCATGATATGTACAACTGCAGCAGGAGGGGTATATTGGGCCAAACAATTAAGCCTGGTCCTCACTCTACATCAAAAGTGACATTTGGCAAGGCTTTGGTGTAAGACTTCATTGAAATGGTAATGTACTGGACAAAAGACTGATAATACAACTTGCAGGAGATCCTTTGTCCATTTTATTTCGTGAGTCTTACACTCTCTAAATTTCAGTTAGTGTAGATATTAACTTACACACATGAATAGCCTTTTGTACATGTTACCTTAAATCTTCGTGTTCTTCTCACATGTAGGATGATCTGTGGCGGCCCATGAACCATGTGAATAAGATAATGCTGAACAAATTCCTGGAGGAGATGATGAATTCTGGCATAGACAATATCAAGGACTTTGTGTATGGTAGGTCTGACCTCAAAACTTGTCATATCAGGCTGTCAGATCTAAACTGCATATTTTTGAGTATCGTCAGTTGTAGTAGAAGTCATAAATTTTGGAGCATGCACTATTATGTTTCACATCATATAATTATTTCCTACTTTTAACATGTTTAATATGTAACCTTTTTGGAGAAAATAGCATAAATAAAACAATTGGAAAATCTGACCAAAAAATTCACCACATAATGCATTTTTAGGATATATGAAGCTGCCATCTTGTTCATTTTACATTTTCTGGTAGAGCTTGACCAAGATATAGTGTGGGACATTTCAGACATTGAGCTCTGAAGATATTCATGGGTTGAGGGGAAGGGGACAAATGGCCCAGACAAAGCTTTTCATATTACATAATTCCAAGTTTATCAATGTTACTTTTTTTAACACTTCTGTTTTTCAAATTATTGTGGTTGTAGATGAATGCTTCGTTGGTCTCACCATGAACATTGCCCTCTTCGCCAAATCCTCCCTGTCCTTCGTTGATGACATCCTCAAGTTCCACACCCCAGAGTTAAATACTCTCATTACTGATGCCGTTCTGCAATTGTTCAAAGCCGAGCTGACACATTTTCAGACATCTCTTAAGTCGGACAGATTTACCAAAGATGTAAGATAATTCTTTGTTGCAAGACCTCATTGTTTTGGAAAGTTCGAAAACTGTAATATTCCAATGATGTAATGATGCTTCTTCGATTATTATCTGAGAGGTAGTAAATGAGGTGACGTGTATAAAAAAAAAAGGAAAAGTCAATAGAGATTCTCTATTTTGCATACCAAAATATGTTCTTTAGTTTGAAGTGAAACTGTTTCACTTTTGCAAGTTTACGTCATATCCAAAATAATTTTCCACATTATAGAATTTATACCCTGTTTTATGACTTTAATTCCAACAATTTCAGTATTATTAAATGTTATTGCAGTGCACAGTGCCACAAGCATGTTGGAACTCGTGATGTTATTATTGAGTGATAAACCACATCACAACCCAACGTTGTTACGAAACTTTTCCATTCTGTGCATTGTTGCGATGTCCTGCAGACAGTGCAGGAGGCTCGAAGTATGAAATCATTGACGTCATCTTTGATGTTAAAAGAGGCAGTGAAGATTTCTCTCCCACCGTAGAATGTTGCCTTTGAATTCCCCCGACACAGAATACGAGTGAAATGTTGCAGAAAATCTTACTACATTTTATTAATCACATCGTTATCATAAATATGACATTCACTTACACTATAGAATGCCTTGAATCCTCTGAGACAGAATACGAGTGAGATGTTGGGGGAGACTTTACTACCTTTGCACAAGTGCCACAGTTAAACTATTTGCCTTGAAGAAACAATGAGATTGCTACTTAACATGGAAGTATAATATGTAGTACATTTGGACAGAGAAAACAACCTTTAATCATTTGCACATCTTTTTTTTTCAGCATGCCTTCATATTGAAAAATTCTGACTTCATCCAGCAAACTCTGATCAACAAATTAGTATCCCAACAGTTCAAACAGAAGACTCTAGTCATTCCCAAGCAGTTCACCACAATTGCCACAGATTACAGCAAACTGAAACGGCTAGCCAAGCTATCCTGAACAGAATCATGTACGCTAGACTGTTTTTTCTTGTCCGTTTCATCTAAGAATTGGTGGAAACAAGCTCCAACGATGTGATAAGAAATTCTCAAAGAATTACCACAGGTGGGATAATTCTACATGCACGTGTGATTGTGCTGCTACTAATGTTATTGTCTGTGAAATGACTATTCATACCAGCGTGACGAGTGAGACAATTCTCCATGCACGATGTCATGGAATGGGAGACTTGCACAATAGAGACACTCGGTGAACAGGAAGTACCACTTCTGGATAATGAGTGGATAGCTGGATCAGAAAGATGTGAAATGGTATAAAGGAAGTGTTGTGCAAGCCCCCTCTCCCCCCCCCTGTGCACACCACTCATCATGCCCATGTAAAACAGCAGGTCTGTGATTGTGGGTTTAAGTGATGCTAGCTGGATTTTATTATCCCAAATCGCATGAAGCAGTTGTTCATTCATGTTGGAGACCATACATGTAGTTCAGGCTTTTGTGTTACTGAACATCCTCGCAAAGTTTATTTGTGAAGCCATGCAGTTTCGGTCAAAGGGGGATAACTCTGATGAGTCTGTTTGACTTTCGATAAATGATCCGACCAAAACATGCAGTACCGGTATATATGGCCGAGTCTGTATTTTTCTGTTGTTGACGTTAATCATTCTTGTTTGTAATTGAACTCTTGGTCTCCATCGCCGCTCCCACCCCGCTGTGCTGGTCGTCGGGTAGGGGGCTGGACTTAGGTCATTTCCCACTCAACCCGGCGGTTTGCCCATCGGGGTGGGCTCTTTCGCCTCATTGGGGATGTAGCCGTCGGTAGGAATTAAGCCATCTCTGATAGGCTGCACCCCCAGCGGGAGCTGACTTTGTTGGCGATGGAGCTGCACAATCATAAAATCATGTATGGGGGGAGGGGTATGATTGATTGTATGCTCTCTATGGGCCCGTGATTGGCAATAAACTATTCTGTTCTGTCTAGATCCATTGTTGTCCTCGGACAGACTATTGTTCTGATATTTTCTGAGGACACATACATGAAAGAAGGATTGGGGGGAGCCAAGTGTTCAGGTTACTACTCCACATCAACCCTGTACATGTATATTGCATGGGTACATCATCTGAATTAATTTTAATATGTGTATTATTAAAGTGCTTAACTATGAAATCAGAGTTCGAATTTGGCACCTGTCCGTCAGTCCGAGACTGGTAAAAAATCAAACGGACTGGTGCGAGTGACTGAACAACAAGTCCGTTGGACTGGTAACAAAAAAGCTCTGTTCATTGTGTAAACTATTTCTCTGGATATCTCCGCACAATTTGTAAAGAATGAAAAATGAAATGTCTGTTTTCGGTTACCCGACCGAGACTAAATAAATCGTGTGAGTCTAAAAAAAATTCTAGCAAATTCCAAAGAAATCACGACCACGGTCGTGTTTTACGACAACAACAACAACCGTAAAGCGGTGCGAACAGTGTCAGCATACCGTAAAGTGTGACTGTAATGCAGCATGGCAATGCTGGTTGGCGATCTTTTAAGAAAATAAAGCTCCCAATTCCAGGTTGGGAATCGAGAAATCAGCAACATGATTACGCTTCAGTCGACCTGATCATGTTTACCAGGACAATTTTAAACATAATCTCCATCAACTTCGAAAGAAATCTACTGATTTTTTGGCTTGAAATGGTGTTTGTTGAAGCACTGTTTTTCGCGACGACACGTGCAGTCAAAGTCGCCGTCAAAGTCTAGCCGACGGGGTTTGTCGTCTGATTATCTTCACACGCGCTCAAGTAATTCAAGAAATGTACAATTATTAATTTCTTATTTAGTAGCAACCATCACAGAGCACAAAATATTCATGATGACAAATGTTCCCACATCATCTTTTATTTAATATTGACGGACTAGTACAAATATTTGCGGACTGGTTCAAATTTTTCTTAAATTCGAACACTGGAAATGGGTTCAATATGTTCAAGATGCAGGCCTGTGCTGTATCCTTGCCCCATTGAGAAAGAGATACATGTACTTGGTGGCTCAGTGGTGGCAATACCGGCATTCCTAAATGCTTTGTACTACATGTATTGCATAGTGCTCTTCTTAGTGCACCCCTTTCCCTTCTGTCAAGTTAACCTCTAAATATTTAAAACATTGAGCAAATGTGTTTATATTCTAATTTGGAACATGATAAATCATGCCTAGCTGTAGAAAGGCTCTTTCACCAGAAATAACTGACTCTTTCTCGATAACGGGCCTGTTCATCATCACATAAGAGTTTTAGACAAACACATTAGGTGACCAAATGTACCTGTAGGGAATCACTCACTCGTGAAACGACAAGCCTATTGCATGCGGTGTTCCTTTTGAACATTCTTGCATGATGAACTGCCCGGAATATTCTGACTGATGTTGAAATCGATCGTTACCGGTATGCAGAACTGAGCATTGTGAATTGAAACATTTCACATACATTACAGGACAGGCAGAAGTAACTATTGGCTAGAATATGGGTCTGTCAGCATGATTTATTGCACAAGGTCTTGCATGGAATTGTTGATAAATGTATTTGTAACAATTTCCGAAATTACCTCTTTCTGAATTTCCTAGATCTGCTCTTGTACATGGCATAGACTTCCTGTACTCATATCTTTTATATAAATTATGGAAATCTATGCTAATTCAGTAATAACTAAATCAATAAATACATAACTTGTCTGCAGTATAGTTTCGTTGTCTTTATTCATGATATCCATTTTTGTTCAATTCACCATGTTCAATGGTGATGACATGTGCAGAGGATTAAATTACCTGTAGACCGAATATAAAAGGAAACCTGCAATACATTTACACAGTACTCTAACTATCTCAGTATTGTAATTGTATATACTCCTGTTACTGTTGGATACCACATCCCTCCCTCCCATAAGAAATAGATTTTGTAGAAATGTATTGAGTTGTGGATAAGGTATGGGTTACACGTATCTAATAATCCAATTACTCAAGGCCATGATTCAACTTCATCAAATCAAGCAGTTTCACATTACGACACTTTTTCTTAACCAAGAGGAAATAAATTTTTGAAAATGACTCCTAAAGTGTGTTTTGATGTGATTGAATTATTTGTGCTCCATACCATATACATGTAAGCTTACAGGAATGACAGGTATTGAGCTCTCCCAATTTCCCTTAACGCAGATAACCTCACTCTGGCATATTGCATATGTACCCAAGTGCCGTGATCATTACACATTTGAAACAATGTGCATATTCAAAGAAATATTTTACACTTCTCAACTTTTGGATACATGATAGAAAAGAGCTGTAAACTAGACAAAAATTGACAAGATATGATTTTCTAATCTCTGTTCAGGACGTTCCAGTCATTGAAGTGCTGGATTCTGAAGGCCAGTTGCAAACTCAACCCGCCCTTTCTACATTAATTCTTGGACAATACTAACTTGCCCCGGTGGCACCAACAGGTGCACTGGCACATGACTATGGTGGTCTCTGTGTGAGCTCCGGTTCGTTCTCACAATATCTCTCCCCTATATCTTGAACCCGGGACAGATTTTTTAAACTATCGATATTAAAACTGGTGTAAATATTGATAATATTGATGAAATTTTCCTACTCTTCCAAGAAAGGACCAATAAGCTTTACATTTTTGATAATTCTGGCAACATCAGGTTGAAAATAGTCCAGTTATTATCAATTAAAAATATTTTGTGAGTTAGAGATAATAACACGCCCCAATTAATAAAACGGAGCTCATGCGGCCAACCACGTCTCTGTGCACGGCCCGCTGCCATCTAGGCAAGATGGCATTATCCAGGGATTAAATTGAACTATAGTGAAAATAACCCATTTCAAAGAATAATTGGGGGGATGTTCACTCACTCGGTGAACATGATAATCATTAACAGTACACCATGTACATACCGAATAGAAAATGTATTACCCTCAACATTACATTTCACAATAATAATTTTGACTTCAGCCAGAGAACCGTTACCATATAAATCATCCTTTCATATGATGATGATGAAGGACCTCGACTTGACTACATGACATTTGTATCATGTACATGTAATTCATATTATGGACATGCAATATAAGCTGTAAAACATAACCAGGGTTCAAACATGTCAAAGGAGATGGTACGATAAGGCGGGATTTTGGCCTATACGTGGTCCGGTTGAAATTGAAAACATAAAACATCCTAAAAATAACTGTTTTAATATAACGGCAAGAGAAAATGTATGTACACCATACATACCATATGTGAAAGGCCTAGCTCGATTGCATTATGATAAAAGTTATGACATGAAATTGAAATCCGCAGCATGTGCTATTTCGTGGAAAAAAGGGTCTAAATCGAGACATTCAAACACATAATAAGACACAAAGGACCCCTTGGACCAATAATGGTGATGTGCGGTGGCATTATATCTCCACTGCTGGAAAATCATTTTGGTCCAAGGGGTCCTTCGTGTCTTATTATGTGTTTGAATGTCTCGATTTAGACCCTTTTTCATGAAAAAAGACATGCTGCGGATTTCAATTCATGTCATAAATATAATCATCATACAATCAAGCTAAAACTTTCACATATTGTGTAAATATATTTTCTCTTGCGGTTACTTGAAATAGTATTATTTTTAGGACATTTCATTTTTTCGATTTCAACCACACCATGTATAGGTCAAAATTTTGACCCCTGATAAATGGAAACAACTGCCTTGCTTCACACAGGATGATCACTCAATGCGTGTACCCAGAACATGCTGTCATGGCTGTACAGAAGGTTTGTATGTAACCATGTAGAACCCATACTAATGAGCTTGGAATTAGTGTATGACATTGGGTATGATGGAAAAAAGTTTGGCAAGGAACAATAAAATCTTATACACTCATTGATGATATTGAACTTCAAAGCCAGTGTACATGTACATGGTAAATTGACAAAGCTAATGTTGAACACTAGCCAAGTTTTCATGTATTCATTCATTCATTCCTACACTATGCCATGCTTCACCATGCTCCATGGGTCGTATGGATAATCCGGCAGTAAAACAACCCCTCCCGACTAACTAGATTTATAGAGTTCGGCAAATAATTTGGTCGCCATGAGGAGCTGATAATCCGGCACTAGATTTATAGATTTCGGCAAGTAATTTGGTCGCCATGAGGAACTGATAATCCGGCACTAGATTTATAGAGTTCGGCAAATAATTTGGTCACCATGAGGAACTGATCTGTCTGCAGTCAGTATTCAAACATCAACGGCTAATTGAATTTCTCCGGTTCACTGCCATACTATTCATACTGGTCACATGTTCGGCATAATTTGCCATGTACTAATCAATGTGACCTGTACAAAAGAATGGCGGTACTGGTGAAAATTCCATCGGCCATTGATGCTTGAAGCTCCTCGCAGCTATGGAACTGTTTGCCAAACTCTATAAATATAGTAGGCAGAGAGTGGGGAGGGGTTGTTCAATTGCCGGAAAGAGCCATATGGCCCCTGAAGCCTTGTGGTCCCGGACTGTACATGTAAATTCAATCAGAGGAAGCATGGTGTAGTGTAGGAACGAATGAAAACTTGTTTAGTTCTACATGTAAATTAGAATCTTATGATAATACATGTATGTATACATGATTTTGTTTTTATGTACAGACAAAAGTGACATTTGTAAAGTAACCTTGTAAAACTATCTGTGGATATTAAGTAAAAGTTGTCTACATATAAATTCTGGTAAATGTATGTAGATTTTGGCTAAAATTGATACACATTGTATGTAAAACGTGAATGTAAATGCAATTGCCTCTAAACACAAGCAACCATGTAAATAAATTTAATCAATTGCACACCTAAAGGTGTATATAAAATGTAAATAAAACAGGTCATGCATATACTGAGAAAGAACAAAACAATAAAAATAGCATAAATATTGGGAAAAAATGACTAGATTAAACTTAAATCAGATAAAAAGTGTACTGTTATGAAAATAATCTAACAATAATAAGAAATGTGATTGATGTTAAAAGACATGGAATTAGTGAAATTTCCGGGCAGTGTGCAAACACTGTTGGGTCAAACTTGAAACAGTCCGTTTTACTCTCCACAACTTCAAAGTTTTGGGCCTCACAAAATGCCTTTCCGGTCTCGTATTGGAAACCTGTAGTGGTGAAAGAAAAACATAATGGCTATCATTGAAGTCTGCATTTCATAGATCCCTATACCATTCGTTTTCAAACAAGGCATCCATGGCATCAGCTCTTTAATTCAACATGACACAGGCTTGGACAAATTACATATATCCTTTAGTTCATGCCAAAATTACGTGAAATGATTTTGCATTAAACCCATATATGCTTATGAATCTCTATCTGAACTGTGATCTACCAATGAGGCTGTTGGAATTATCAGCCAACAGAATTTGAATTCAGTCCATATCATGAGCAAAAGGAATGCTGGCAGAACTTTACCCGTCGACTGTATGGATAAACATGGGAGGCAACCAATCATGCCAGTCCAGATCATGTCATGCTACCTGTCATGTCGTCGTGACATTGAAAAAGTTGCTTCGCTTTTCTTATTTTGACTGTCTGTATTTCTTCCTTCAGGTTTCCTCTTGTTCATATATGTATTTCAAGGCTGATATTAAGCTGCACAGACATTTTCAATGACCCCTGCCCCTCCCCCAGTCATGCCTATGGAACAAAAATGGTATGTCCCATCATCTAAAGTCTATTTTATTGGGGGTTTGATGAAAATGTCCCTTGCTTATTTTCCATCTTAGCTTGCTAAGGGCATTTCACGTTTCACTTAACACTACCCTTAGATTTTCGCTGTGATTCGGCATGTATTTCACGCGGCGCCATCTATCTAGAGGGAGATAATCCAGTTCGAAAGTTGTTCCCAAAGCATGAGGTCAAATGTCAGTCCTATTTAAACGAACCAATGATATTATCTGTATTCAAATATTTCTCAGACATGCAGACAGGTCAGTTTCACGAGGCGCAAGACTGGGGGAGTCTACGCGAGACCAAAACGAAGTTGTGCGAATTAGCTATTTTATTTCTCACTCTAGTGGAGCATGCTTCTTTGTTTATCTTAAGAAAAATCATATTACAAACGGCCTAACATATTTGAAAACAAAATAAAATCGGCGGCAGGCCACAGGAAAATGATATGCTTTTTATTTTGTGATGGGGGCACTTCGAGGCCCACCATGGGATCATTTCAATCGATCGCTTTCTGGAGGTGTCTTCGTTGTATGAATGTGATTGCACCAATGTCGGATGTAACGGGACCAGTCGGATGTGACCATTTGGGAAACGCCCTATTACACTCAGATAGCACCCGTTACCGCATCATGGCTACGAGCAGAAGTTTCTACGTATGATCGTTCCATGCGTTCGGATGGTGTTATTTTCAAGCTGCTTTTCTTGTTTTTGGAATTGTATATCTTACCTATTGCACTGCCATTAAAAGAGGCATCTTTGCAGTGATCGTAGACACTAATACAAAACTCTCCACAAACTGTTACTTTATTTCTGAAATACCAAAAAATAAGATGTCAGCACAATGGTTCAAACCGAAATCTGAAAGAATTGAAGAGTTTGGACATGTTAGATGGACACATGTCATGTAAGAAATATATGTGCCAATGTGTAAGCTTACCTTAGATTTCATTGACAATATGGAATTATAATGGTTGGATGGATTCAGTTACATCTATCATTTAGACATCTTCACCAGCCAAGTCAACTACATCGCAAAACTCTCTACGCAGTACAGAGCAACGTGATGTACGTCGACTTGGCTAGAGAAGCTGTCATTTAGAAATATAATCAAGTTTTGTTCACATAAATGTACTAAAGCCATGAAAGCAGAACAAACAAATATGGGTTGATAAAGATAAAAAACACTGGATGCATGTAATAGTAAAGTCTGTCCATTTTAATTGGTTATCTACCTTAGAACTTTTTAAAAAATCAGTGATCGGTTTGGCAAATTTTCTTTCTTGCAGCGTGTATAACAAACTGAGATCTACAAAATGACCACAAATTCTCCATGATAATAAATGATATATTATGCTCTGAAGAACTTTCCAATTTCCTCCTTATGAAACTTCAATTTTTTTTCATGTATTGAGGTTCAATTGCTTAGGCTGACATCATAACATATTGAAGTTATTGCAGACAAAGGTCAAAGAGGCTGTATAAGGCAATAACAGATGGTCATTTGGTGAGTCAAATTGGCCGACAAAATTACCGAATGCTACTCCTTCCACATGTATATTATCGTACATGTAATCATAAATTGTAGCTTTCATTTAGTTAAACACACTGCAAAAAAAAGAAGAAGAAAAGTCTAAAAGTAGACGACTAATTGAAATGAACAAAGTCGAGCTGAATACGAAACAGAAGGGAAAATAATAGCAATTAATAATCTGAACTGTAAAAGTACATGGATGTACATGAAGAGCTTAACTACTCACTGATTAATCCATATATGCTGGTCTGGATCACAGAAATAACACATTAAGTAATTCATTCGGTTCTTGCAATTTGTGGAGGCTCCAAATAGGGGATCCATCTGTGAGAAGACTGATGTGACCTCGGTCCTCTTACAGCAAGCGTCTGGGCCATACCAGGAACAGTTGACCAGGCCATCGGCGGCTGTTGTGTATCGACTTTCACCTGCCAGCACAAAAAAGTAGGCAAATTTGAGTCCAAGTATTACTATGTTTAATTGCCATACACGCTAAAGTACATGAGTAGTGTGACTAACGTCACAGGACCTACGAAGTAGGGTGAGGAAGATGACTTGCGGGTCCAAGCGTAATGTTACAAGTCACCTAGATGACTCGGGGGTCAAGGCATAATGTTATAGGTCACTTAAGGATGTCCGCTGGTGGTAAATCAAAGTAATTAACTTTTTGAATAATGTGTGTTGTTGCATTCATAATTGTGTAATATGAGGAAAAACAAAGAAAAAAATATAGGTTGGTGTGCATTTTTTAGCTGTAGGCAACATTAAGTGGACTGCCCTATGTTCAATTTGATAACCTAGAAAGCATAGGGAATAGCCCTACTTTTAAAGCATATTCATGAAAAATTCATATAAATAGTATTTAACTTTTTCTTATATTCTAACTGTTTGCAGATAATCACAATGTCTATCAAAATTTAGCAAATTGGATGGATGTTGCTGTGCACAATTCTCGGCTAGAAGGCTTTTAAAGGAAATCCCCATCTCTTAACCTAGGGAAGGGAGATAACCCAATAGAAAAACAGGCAAAATGGCTGCCAAAGTCAAAAACCACCAGCGGACATCCTTAAGAAGTTCAATTTTCATCAAAAGTGGCTCAGCTCAATACTTGCTGGTGACAGTCCCCTAATGCACATTCATGCCAAAAATCAAGATTCTAATGTCAATGGTTCTCCTTATTTTGCCGACGAAAGGATTCGGATGGACTCACCGACTACCGTACAATTTGCAAATGAGAGCCTACTTCGTAGGAAAATATACACAAAAATATAAGCATTTATTTTCACATTGAAATGTGAATTAACCTAGGTCAGCATGCAGTCGAGCTAGGTAAGAGAGATAAAATAATTCACATCACAGGTTGATCCATCTTATTGAGCTACAGCAATTTTCCATTTCATTTACTGTACATGATTACCCTTAGCAGATTGACTTCATCCACCATGCATTTCACCCGATGTCCGCTTCCCCAAACATTGTCACATGTTCGCTCCATTTAATTTTAAGCGAGCCAATGAAATTATCTGTTTAAGAGTACCAGACATGTCAGTTTCATTACTCGAGGGGCAAGACTGGGGATTCCGCATGAGACAAATCAAAGTTGTGTGAATGAGCTATTTTATTTCTCACTCTCCTGGTGCATGCTTCTTTGTTCTTCTTAAGAAAAATCATATTACAACCCGCCTAACATATGAAAGAAATAAAATCGGCAGCAGTTCACAGCTAGGTGAAAAATATGTTTTCTATTTTGTGATAGGGACACTTGGAGGCCCCCCACACAAAAATTTCCTTCCAACACTGCTGAAGGTGTGTCTTCGTTCGAGGCTTGTGATAGTCCCAACATGGTGTTGCACAGACCAATCGGCTGTGATTTTTTTGGTAACACCCTAATACACACAGATATAATTGTTACTGCATAATATACTGAAGTGTCTACATATGCTCATTCGCTATATAGCTGAAATATTGCTGAATGCAACTTTACACCTTAATTCTCTCTCTCTCGTATGTTCATGCCATGCATTCAGATGATGAGGTTGATCAGATGAGTCACATATGTTGTGAGGAAGTTCCGTCTTAATTTATTCCTGCCTGCAATAAAGTATATTTTCAGTTGTTTTTATGCATACATATGAGATAATTTGTCGGACAGTTGGACTGGAATTTTTAGTCCTGCATGGCCCTGCTTAGATGGAAGAAACCATTTAGGATCCAATGTGTTTTTACATTTGGATGGAGCTCATCAAATTATCACGTGATACAAGCTGTGTTCTTAGTATCTTACAGTGTACGTGTTGTCACATGATAATTTGACCCCAAACATTTGATATCACGGCCGATGAGATTTGTTTTTTTCTGTGGGAACTAGGTTAGTCAGAGATAGATTAAAAAAAAAAGTGAAATACATGTAAATGTGGCTGTATTAGTTTAGAAAGTGACGATCCTTGTGAAAAGGGGTTTGATCATGAAAGTAAATAATTCAATGATCCATTGTTATGAGGCAATTGGTGTAGAATGGTTGAATGATTTTTAAAGAAATGTTTCATTGGGACAACAAGGGTACCAGCCTTTTGGGGGCAATAAATAACCTAATCCCATCCAAGCTACACGTAATCTGTCAGAAGTTAACTGTCATTCATGGCGGAAGGGGTATTGGAAGCTTCGACTATAGATGCACAACTATATGAATGGTGAAAATATCAAGCACATGTTACATGCCCTGTTAGTGGTAGACGATGCTGACTGGATAAGAGCCATTCGCAAGAGAGAGAGAGAGAGAGAATTAAGGTTTAGCATCGCATTAAGCAATATTTCAGCTTAATATTTTTGGCTTAAATGTCACACTCAAGGTTGTTTCACTCATACGGCGACAGTCAGTTTTGGTTGGTGGAGGAAGCCGGAGTACCCGGAGAGAACCACCGCATGTCGTCAAGTAACTGACAAACTACCAGCTGCGCTCGAACCCATGCCGGTTCAGTGGTGTGAGACTATAGCGGTCACCACCACTCAGCATCGAGGCCCCTGATAATTTATGGACCATGGTTCATGCCCCTGTAAAGGTGACACGTTTCATGTCGTTGTACCAGAATAAATGGCATCCAAAATATACATATAAACCGACCAGTTACCAATAAAGTATTGGCTGATAATGAATGTCAAATCAAAAGCACGTGTGAACTGGTGAACTGTCAAAAAAGGGGGCGGGGCATTATTCGGACCTCTCTTCTCTGTATCGAAAGCTTTACATATTTACACCAATGTCCGTGAGAAACTACACCAACCGAAATATGGACAGTTATCTCCTTTCTTCTGTACAATTAGTTCATCGCATAACACAACAGAAACAGCACAGCAAGCGAATATCAAGTGGAACACAGACGAAATTTCGATCGTCCGCTTGGAAGCCATTGCGATTTTGACAGTCTCGCATAGTCTCGTTCACTTCGAGTTTTGTGAAAACAAGATGGCAGCCTCCTGGAAGAAGATTCGTGGGAAGATTTCCCCAACGTATTTGTCCAAATTTTTGTGGAATCCGAACCTCCCTCTCCCTTTGATGATTTTGATATTGCTGGCAGAGGTGGCAGTCAACATAGTTGTCATCCACAAGATCAAGTGTAGGTTATAGAAGAGAAAAACACGTATAATGGGACTGCGGACAAATCCACGTGTGAACAACAACAACAACGCTGAATAACAGAGCTGCCAGCTGCACAAATAAAAGCTTCTTAGAATGGGTTGACAATGTCTTATCATTCCTGCCATCTGAGTATGGTGAAATTGGTGTCATATATCATAAAATGTCATATAAACTGTTATCTGTGAAGAGAATATTTTATAGATGAGACTTTAATTATCTAAAATATTGAGGATTAAAGGCTATTTAGTTAATTTGTGTTTAGATTAAAGGTTCTACCAAATGGTCTCGACACCCCATGCATTTTTATGCTAAATTGTTGTAAGAGGTTATATATGAGATTTGGTTTACTGTTTTTGTGAATTGTCAAAATAATCAATTACTTCTTGGATAAATAATAAAATTCAGTCATCTGAGTGATTTTATGTAGTATGGGTTTAGATTTTAGCCGATATTGAAATTGGTTTGACAGCATTTGGGCGCGCGGATACAGGTATACCGGTATACCGGTATCAAAACCTGTCTGGATTATTCCCTGGTCATTATACCCAATTGTGGTACAACTGGAACACAACCGACTAGTCGATATTATACAACGTGATTGTAATCAGACTATAACGTCACAGGTCAGAGGTTATGACTCGAATACATTTTTCACACATTTGTTTAGAGTCTAGACTACGTACATTTACTACCCCTCTGATAGACATATAATGTCCTCTTTAGTGGAAGCTGAGGTGGCCGAGTGGTCTAGGCTGCTTGCATTTACTGCTGGCAATTTGGTGCCAAACTTGGATCCTCTTTAGTGGAAGCTGAGGTGGCCGAGTGGTCTAGGCTGCTTGCATTTACTGCTGGCGATTTGGTGCCAAACTCTGAGGACGCGGGTTTGAGTCTCGCACAGGACCGACCCATCCAGCACTAGCATTTGTGCTTTACTGAGAAAGTGTCATCCTAAAAATAATTGGATATAAATGTTTTATTGTGTCAAAAATCCAATTTTTTCCTAGGAAAAAAATATCCACTTGTTATTTACACAGCTTTTCTGTATGTTTTCGTGCAAAGTGTGCAGGTAGTATTTGGTAGAACCTTTGACTGAGCCAGTCACTCAAGAAAAGAAAGAGCTTTTTAGCCCACCATCACCAGATGGTGGGCTGTTCAAATCGCTTTTTGTCCGTGGTCCGTCGTCTGTCCGTAAATAATTTCTTGTTAACGCGATTTCTCAGGAACTACTTGGATTTCTTGGATTTCCCCGTGAAACCTTGTTATTGCGATTTCTCAGGAACTGCTGCATGGATCTTTCTCAAATTTGGTACACAGGTTCCTCTTGGGGTCTAGTTGTACAAGATACCTTTTTCGGTCCGATTCGAAAATCCAATATGGCCACAGGCAGCCATCTTGGATTTCCCCATGAACCTTTGTTATCGTGATTTCTCAGGAACTGCTGCATGGATCTTTCTCAAATTTGGTACCACACGTTTCCTCCTGCTCTAGTTGTGCAAGATACCTTTTCTGGTCCGTTCGAAAATCCAATATGGCCACAAGGCAGCCATCTTGGATTTCCCACTCTCGCGATTTCTCAGAACTACTGCATGGATCTTTCTCAAATTTGGTACACAGGTTCCCCATGGGGTCTAGTTGTGCACCAGATTTTTTTGATTCGAAAAAATGGCCACAGGCAGCCATCTTGGATTTCCCCATGAACCTTTGTTATCGTGATTTCTCAGGAACTGCTGCATGGATCTTTCTCAAATTTGGTACACACGTTCCTCCTGTGCTCTAGTTGTGCAAGATACCTTTTCTGGTCCGATTCGAAAATCCAATATGGCCACAAGGCAGCCATCTTGGATTTCCCCATGAAATCTTGTTATCACGATTTCTCAGGAACTACTGCATGGATCTTTCTCAAATTTGGTACACTGGTTCCCCATGGGGTCTAGTTGTGCAAGATACGTTTTTCGGTCCGATTCGAAAATCCAATATGGCCAACAGGCAGCGATCTTTGATTTCCCCATGAACCTTTATCGTGATTTCTCAGGAACTACTGCATGGATCTTTCTCAAATTTGGTACACAGGTTCCCCTTGGGGTCTAGTTGTGCATGATACCTTTTTGGCCCGATTCGAAAATCCAATATGGCCCCAGGCGGCCATTTTGAATTTCCCCATAAAATTTTGTTATCGTGAATTCGCAGGAACTACTGCATTGATCTTTGTCAAATTTGGTACACAGGTTCCCCTTGTGGTCTACTTGTGCAAGATACCTTTTCCGGTCCGATTCGAAAATCCAATATGGCCACAAGGCGGCCATCTTGGATTTCCCCATGAAGCCTTGTTATCGCGATTTCTCGGGAACTACTGCATGGATCTTTCTCAAATTTGGTACACAGGTTTGCCTTGGGGTCTAGTTGTGCAAGATACCTTTTCTGGTCCGATTCGAAAATCCAATATGGCCACCAGGTGGCCAACTTGAATTTCCCCTTGAAACATTGTTATGGTGAATTCTCGGAAAATACTTCATGGATCTTTCTGAAATTTGGTACCCATGTCCCACATGGGGCCTAGTTGTGCAAGGCAACTTTTCCTTCAGGATCTCTCGTTTATGTATAACATTGTGATGTAATATATTGTTTACATTGGATAAATGTGATACACCTTTGGTTACTAATAATTCAAAAATCTTACGTACATGTATTTCAATTTTATCTTTGACCATGAATGAAGAATATTAGATGTCTGATATTCTACCCGTTATGTCATTGTTCAGATACAGAGATAGACTGGGTTGCCTATATGCAAGAGGTGGAAGGAGTGGTGAATGGAACGTATGATTATCTTCAGCTGAAAGGAGACACCGGTCCACTAGTGTAAGTACATGCATGCATATGTCCTAAGAAAGCAAGGATAAGCTAAAACACTTAGCAACTTGAATGGCATGATTTACATTTATTTTCAAAATTTCACCATTCTCTGATCAGGGATCGGTAATTCCTCTGCTAGAAATCGACATGTATTGTAATTCCCCTAATAAATCTATCACCGGAAGTGATATTCGAGGTGATAAAATAGAGGGGTGATTGATTTTTTGCAAATAATTGAAAATGACAATTCCCCCCAAAAAATAGCGGGTGATCGAATCGGAAAGATTAGTAATTTGTGTGTTGTTGTTGCTGTACAACTCTTGTTGCTTTCAAATGCAGCTCAAAACTTTGATGAACGATAAATTATGATAGTTTACTGTAAGCAAATAGCTGGATAATTGTCATTAGATTTACTTGCATCCACAATTTTTCAGAAACTCAGAATCGGATATAACTCCGAGAAATTTTCAGTTACACGACGCATGCTTGTCAGACTGCATGATCATAATAGGCCTACGGCCTATCATCCCCATCATGAATGGAAACATGAAAAAGTAAATGCAAAAGACATTGAAGTAGCGATGCAAAACTACATATCAATGAAATCATACAGTACTTTTCACAAAATATCAGGGATACGATATGTTTCTATGTTTTATTCAGTTTACAATATTTGCTAAAGTATGGTAAAAAATACCTGTTATTGCAATGAAAGAAACAATACATGTTACCATCATCAATATTTCAATCTAGATTTGATTAGAAAGAATTTGCATTTATTTGCCATTTCAGGTATCCAGCAGGCTTTGTGTATATCTACACAGCCTTGTACTATGTGACAGGGCGAGGCTTGAATGTGAGACTAGCTCAGTACATATTTGCTGTTCTTTACTTATCAACGATCCTCCTGGTCTTTGATATCTACAGAAAAACCAGAAAGGTAAGCTTCATTATCGCTGCACACCCACGATTATGTTAGGGCCCTTGCTGGCCAAGTAGTCTAAGGCACTTCGCTGGAGATCGCTAGCCTCACACAGCTGAACCGGCACGAATTCGAGCACCACTGGTGCATGTGTGAATGTTCGCATTTAAGCGATGGGCGGTGGTTCCTCCACCAACCAACCTGGCTGTCACCATATGAGTAAAATAACCTTCACATTAAACCACATCCCCCGTCCCCTCCCCCACACACACCCACTGTTTTTTGTCATGTATGGATTACCAGCGACTGGATCAACATTTTAAGCGACTGGATCAACATAAAGCCTATGTTCTCACTGTATGGTACCATGTAGGCAATGTGCCTTGTTCTCTACAATAACATATCAGTTAAGGGGTCACGTCCAATTAATCGAGGCACTTTCTCGATGCCTTCGAGATAGATCGAGAAATTTCTCGGCTGAAACCGGGAGGGCAGAACCGGGACCCCTGGCGACGTCTCCCGGTTTGCTCCCGGTTCTATCTCGATCGAAACGTCCTGGTTTTCGAGATGGATACGTATTTGATCGGTAATCTCGAAGGGGGTCCCGGTTTCCGTATGTTCGTGTGCCTTTGTCGTTTCTTACCTTATCAGGCGATCAGAATGTTACGCAGGTACAATATTTTGTGGGCGCTCGTCGTATACGAATATCGCAACCCAAAATAGAATCCCGACAGCTGTTTTTTAAAAATGTTTGATCGATCTGTCCTGATGTTTACTGAATCAAACTGAAAGAAAACATGTCATTTATTCATATAAATTTATCAATATATAATTGAACAACCTGCGCTCACATCGATAATTGCTAGTAATATCTGACGCGGAATAAATGACACGTCAACTATATATCATCTGAATAATAATGATATGGAAGCATTCCTTAATTATTGTTCTATAAAGTTATTTCGACCCAAACTTGAATCGGTTCTAACGAAAATTTTATTTTGTGTTAACTTTCTTTGATAGACATTTAGAAGTCAGCGTAAATAGCACAAGTTGTTATCTATAGATCTTCTTTATTGCTGTGGGGCTAACACAGGGTATTATATTATTCATTGCTGATCGCATTTTCTGTGATTTACCCTCTTGTGATTTAGTTCAAATAAGGAGATTATATCAACAATGTTTATTTCTGATATAAGCTTGTCTGCAGGTGAGCGGAAATTCTGAAAATCGGAACTAGAGGTGTCGATAATGCGCACAGCAGGCGGTCTGAGAAGAAAACCGTCGATTTGAAACACCGGCGAAGAGAGAGGGGTTAATTTCTTTGAAAGAAGGAAAAACAACAAACAAAGAAACGGAAATTGATCATGTACTCACATTCAATTATTTTTTGCTGCTTTCATGTGTAGCAAATTAACCAGATAATGAAAGTAATTACCGGCCAATTCAGAGTGCAATCAGGCTTTAGAACAACGGCCACACCCTTTTAATGTTACGTTTTCCATAAATTTTGCTGTCGACGATACCACATTTTGTCTGTGAGAAAGGCTGATAGGGAATGCTCAAACACTTTGATCGAGCGTTTATGTTTATATTCTCTGATTTCCAGTGAATTAACCGCTGTTTCCGTGGTCTTCAATGCCCCTGCATTTCTGAATACCGGTGAAATCTCTAGCAAAACGTGGTACTATAATTTTCAAGTCAAGATTCTATCAAATAATTATTGTCAATAAAGATATCCGAATCTGATATACTTTCCAGATTTGCAAAATTTATTTCATTGCGCAGTTCCTGGGCGTATCTCATGTAGTGATTCAAATTCTAGAAAAAAAGGTTCGAAATATGTTATACTGAACACTAATGAGCCAGCTTATGCAATTTCAATTGGTGATGTTTTTTTCCATCTACATAACATGCAGAGAACTTGCGCTGTCAAAGCAAGTATGCGACAAAACAAATCCCTAGACAGAAAAACAAAATAACATTAAACGAATCATGTTCAATCTGATTCATTATCCATGTTTTAATGCATATGTCCTCGCAGAGATTAACCTCACTGCCACACCTTCCGATTGGTATAAATCTTCATTGAAGGCATCTCGAACCCACTCTCGAAGCAAGTCGAGTTATTTCGAGATGGATCGAGATGGACATTTGCTTCGAGAGAAAACTGGGAGCAAACCGGGAGAACAATCGATAGAGATAAACAGGGACCCTTCGAGACGAGATATTTATCGGTTTTACTCGTTAATCGAGAAACCGTCTCGATCGATTGGACGTGACCCCTAAAGATGTAAGCAGGCTAGAAAATTCTGGGGATTTACACCAAACCTGTAACACTATTTGGTATTGTGTATGTTAAGTCCAGCATATTACCTGTATTTTAATAAGCTTTCTTTGTTTCCATGACAACAGGTTCCACCTTACGTTTATTTTTTCATGTGCTGTGCCTCCTACAGGATTCACTCGATCTACATTTTGCGACTGTTTAACGATCCCGTCGCCATGCTCTTCCTGTACCTGGCAGTTGACCTCTTCATCAGAGGTCACTGGTCCTGGGGATGTTTAGCATACAGGTAAGTTGATGTAAGTTCCTCAATTGTCCAGTGGAGCTCTTAATCATAATTCGCTGTGAAATATTTGACCTATTTATCATGTCACCCCTACCTCCATATTAGGGGAAATGATACAGCTATGTAGAATGTCACCCTGCAGAGCCGGCAAGTATTGTTGCTGATTGGTTCGTACATAGAATTTACCTTAACCATTCTGACATGTCTGAAGAGTAGTGGTGGACAAAGTTCAGAGCTGCTCTAGGTAGAATTTTGATGCGAATCCGAGAATCGATTCGCCTGAGGACTGGCCTAAAAAGTTGGGTTCGCACAAAGCTTAGCTTAATTTATTTCTTTATTATGATCGATGACATGAAATTATCCAAAATTATACCGATAAACTTGACGCTTTGCCGAGAGGCATGACACGATCAATATGTAATGATGAAAACTGGACATCCAAGCCTTCCTAAGAGTAGGCTGTGTCATGCTAATCTCTAATTGGCTGCATTGCACCAATAATGCTCATCAAAAGTAAAACTTTATCAATCTGCTTTATGTTGCGCTTTCTCTGTATCATTATGAATGGGCCCTGTCAGTGTTTCGTGATGTAGGTATTTTCAAGTCCGTGATTTTGTCAATATTCGATTAGAATTTATCATTCATTGCTAATATGTGGTTATAATGTTGTATCCATAATATTATGATCTTAATATCAAGGTTTTCAACGATTTCGATTGGATAATCGTAAGCTGTATTTTTCATAAATGTGGCAGAGGTCGCTGTCGATTTTTCTTGTTGAGAATTTCATATCTATTTGGGCAGTAACCAGCACTGGCAAAAATGGCAACTGGCAGAATGTACATGTAGCAACTTGAAACAAAGTTCATTTAATAAGAAAAAATGAAAAGTCAGCGAATTTGGAATCTCACTGACTGTGCCACTGAGAATCCAACTGGATTCTCACTAAATTTTGCGAAATTCTACCCCTGCAGCATAGATATTGACTTGGTGTGCGAAGACAATAGAGCTGTACATTGATATATCATATATGAATAGCAATAAGTCATAATGATTTCATTCACTTTCCCTTTCAGTCTTGGTGTGTCTGTGAAAATGCACTTATTTCTGTTTGCTCCGGCTCTGTTGTTGTTGTTAGTGGTGACACAGGGAACTTTTGGAACCATCAAACATCTCACAATATGTGCATTGCCACAGGTACAGTTTTCTTCGATCATGTGACTTATGCACTCATATTCTGCCTTGCCCAGTATTCATAATTCACAAAATCTCAAAACTAGTTTATATGGTTGTGGAATCTATGCTTTGGCAAACGCTTGATAAAAAGGGTTCTGGGACAAATTTTTAACTTGTCAAATTTCTTTCATGTCAAGTATTCTTCAGCATTTGTTGCGACTTCTTTCTTGTTCTGGCAATTTTATGGTAAGAGTAAGCTCCCCTCTTCCATGTTGATGAAACCTATATACTGGGTTATAAGATGAATAGTGGTGATTTATTTAGTCTGAATTTTGTCTCATGATATGTTTTAGAAGCACATGCCTCTATGTTTACGGTAAGTTCCCTAAGTATTCGTGACCCGCAGTCGTGAAAAACTGACCACTTCCGAATAGTTTGTGCAGGCCAGTTCAGAAAAACGGACGTTTTCGTAAATTCGAGTCCCCATATTAAATGCCCATACCGTTCGACAATGAAAGGTCTCAATACGTCGACTGTGGTGTTTCTTTAATTTTGTGATATTTACCCCAGACAGCACTCTTAAATGATATAAGATCGACAACCATGAGACATTCACTATACTTTGCGTGTAGAATGAAGCCTAAGTTCAGTGGTACGAACATGTGTGGTTGAGGGGAAACCCTGAAGCAAAACCCGGGAAATGTTTGTTGTGCGTTTAGATTTGTGAGGCAATAATTCGCAATTGATGAAAGGATAAATAAAGCATTCTTTCTGCTCTTTAACCATTAAATTAGGTTCGAATAAATGACTGCAATTATCGGCTGACAATGAAGAGATTAGTTTCATCGGACGCCCGGCCAATTTAAAATCACAAATTCGCGTATATCCTTGTATTAGTACATACGGGACAAGGGCATATTCTGTCACTTAGACATTCAGATATTTTCTTTATTTTCTCTTCAAGACATGCTTGATCTCTTGCAGAAATTTATTCACGGCCGAGAAGACTAGGCACAACTATCCCAGTGACGCCAATGATGTTTACGTGAAAATATATAAACGATCCATTGAAGAAACACAGATTACGTCATTTTCAGATTGAGAATCAAACCTAATAATTTCTTGATTGCTCTTCATAGGGAAATATTGTGGAAGGGCTTTTCAAACTGTTTATGTCAATGAAACGAACAGCAAATTAAGCAAGCGCCCGGCACTATCTGAAGACCCATATCAGGGCCAACTCGACTGAGCCCCATATCAGGGCCAACTCGCCCGAGTCGATATACAATCTTCCCAGCTGGAACGAGCTCATCCCGCCATGAATAGCGGCTAAACGAAAGACATGAATTGCTTGCCCATTCTAACAATTCACTGTATCCCTTCCATCCTTTATTAACAAATGTATGAAAATACTTTCATAGAATTAGGTGGGGTCTGTAGACATGGAAGAATGAAAGTTTCAACATGCCACGTGTTGGTTGTACATTTTCCCGCCATACGGAGTTGCAATAACATCACGTGATCAATACTTGGATAGCATGGCACGTGGGCCAAACTTTCGCTTGTACACATTTCCCGCTTCATAATGTATTCAGCCAACACAACCTCAAAATATTATGCCTTCGTAACAGTGAGATCACGACTCTCATGAAAAATATAAAAAAATTGGTTCAATCTGTTTCAGATGTAAATGTATTCTGGAATATTGCTGACGAAAGACAGATCGATACATGTAGATGATGATGACGAAACAGCCAAATGTACAACCGTGTATTTATGTAATATTACCTCATGGATTCAGCAAAATTAATTCACATTTCAGATAGTATAATTTAGAGAATAAGTAGACAAAAAACCTATTAGTTTATTCCATCTTTTTATTTTTTAACTTTTAATCTCAACCCACTATTCCGACCTCCGCTTCAGTTGCTATCAAATTACCGCCTATGATCTCGGCTATCTTACGTAAACGTCTCTTCCGACATTCAACTTTTGTGTCAATAATCAAGTCAGAAGTACCGTAATATCTTCACTAATAGTGTAAAAAACTCGCTCAAAAATTCTAATTTTCAAGGACTTTCAAGACCTTTAATTTTCAATATAAAAATTATGCACTTTTACAAACTTTTAAGGACCCATGCGAACCATGAAACAATGACACCTTGCACAGTGACGCTGTTCCACGCTTTTTACGGCTATGAAGATTCCGATGTAGCCATATGTCACGGTTAATTCTGCACGTCACAGCTTTCCTTTCATGATAATTCTCTGAATAATATCCTCGTTTCTATTTTATCCAGGGGTGATTGAAAAGAATAAGTCTGTACTATTGCTTGCTCCTGAAAAGTTGAATACAAGAGCGCAAACTTCTTTCGGTATATGCATCACCGCGAATTCCACGGCCGTAAAATATTCTGATTCGCCGCGTTCGTTGGAAATGACATGTTCCTAAATTATTTTTGTCTGAACAGTACAAAATATGTTTTCAGTATCATAGCTGGGAATCTCAACATTCGTGTCTTCGGGAAAAAAAATCTGAAGTCGGACCAAAACAGGCGCGTTTCTGGTTTTAGGGCGAGTCGCACATGGCATACAGTCGCCAAAATTAATGCAACTTTGGGTTGGGGTTGATCGTAAATCTCTACCCCGCGACTAAGAAAATCCGTGGTTCAAATGTCCGGTCAATGTTCAGCATTATATTTTTTTAAGACCGAATGAAACGTAACTTCCAGTTCTTCATTTTGATATTTTCAGTATAATATCGAATATTTGCTCTCTTCAATCGTCAATGTTTATTATTTCTACTCCCAGAAGATCCTAGGCAAGCCATTGGCCGACAGCGGTCACGTGCCGTTGGGATAAAAACACATATCAAACTGCACTGGCTGACCCAGTTGACTGCAGTTTGTAATGTAAACAAACATGGCAGCTGGAGTGATCTGTCAGCGACAGAACTGGAAATAAAGAATATGTCGGACATCAACTTTGTAAATCTGACCGATAGTATGTGCGACTATTCCTGGAATATATGGAAAAGTTAGTGTATTGTGACTGTGAGTAACAGTTGACGAAAGCCGCCTGACGCTTGACTTCGCTTCGACGATGTCGCCTCGGTACGATCACATGCGCCGCTACAATGTGAATGATGTGGAAGTTTACCGCTGATATTCGCGTTTATTCTTATTTGACGTCTACAATTTTAGGTTACATGAATCAAAATACTGTTAGCAGGTAGAAAACATTCTTAGAATACGTCGTTTAATTCAAGATTGACCATTTTCAGACGCTTTTTTGTTCGAAAACTGTGCCGGCTTTTTCGCCGACTCGACCCCACTCCAGCTCGGCCGATCAGCCGAAGAGTTGGCGATCAGACTCCAGCGCTGTACGGTCTTTTGACTTATCATTTCGAGCAGAAGTCATGATTTCTTGTCATATTTCTTGTCATATTTCTATGAAATATGACCAAATCTACAATGCTGATCCCGAATATTTCAAAACATTTGACGCGTCTCCAGCCGTTTTCATTATCATTTTTGTCGTATTTGATTAGCAAGTTTTGGACCCACTTTACCTCGCAACTTCCCCGAGTTGAAAAGGCTGCTCGTAGAAATAAATACGTTATCCTGTCTCTGCTCGTTTGATACTGAATTTTATCCTGTTTCCTGGCGAATGCCACACTCCCGCTTCGCGGTCGTGTGGCATTTTCGCCAGGAAACAGGATAAAATTCAGTATCAAACTCGCAGGGACAGGATAACTTATAATATCGCACGTCCCCGTACACCGGCAATATTCCCAATTTAATGACCATGAGAAATGGCGGTTTAAACATTGGATACATTTCGTTTGAGACATAATGAAAATTAACTTAGTTGTTACAATTGGTTATGTTCAAAATACTCAAAAAGTTTGCAAGGTTTATCAAATACTAATTCTAAGGAAACTCGTTGATCTGGAAGTTTTTCCATCGCACATATTATCAATCTCGCGACCACGATAAATGGGGGATTTTCGAATAGTTAGGACCGCAGTTTTTCGCGAATGGGCTGTTTTCGATTACTTAGGGAACAGTGTCACGTGACTTGGCGAAAAATGCCCGTTTTCAAATTTACTTAGGGTCGCGAATACTTAGGGAACTTACCGTATGCTTTGGTATAAATATAAATAAACCTACATGTAATGTTAAAATATATATGAAGTTCAATCTTCACCATGTGATTTTTTTTCTAAAACTGTATATCAAGTTCATAATTTTGACTGAACCTTATAATTCCTCTGAAATCCATGTTATTTCTTTAGATTCTCTCTTTCCTCTGAAAACTGATTTATATGAAATACAACATGGTGAAATTTTCTTATATTTTTTGTATGCTTCTGTTACCAGTAGTCCTTCAACATCAGATGGTTATTTAATAGGGTTATCCATCAACATTTTTGCATGTGTAAGGTAATGAACCCTCTTGAAATAGAAATAATTTATAATCAAGAGGCTTCTTCTCTGTATTTCAGATTCTGCTGGGCTTGCCTTTTCTTCTTGTTAACCCAGTGGGGTACCTGATGAAGTCGTTTGAGTTTGGACGACAGTTTTTCTTCAAATGGACAGTCAACTGGAGGTTTCTTCCTGAAGAGATTTTCCTCAATTCTAACTTCCATCTCCTCCTCCTCACTCTACATTTATCAGCATTGATTGTATTTGCATTGTTTAAGTGGAGAAAGTAAGTGTTTCTTGATCTCTCTATATTTATGGTTGTCCACTAAACCTGTACCACATATGCATATAAGCATGATAAGTGATGCTTTATCACATATGGTTTTTTGTTAAGGCCATAAAAAGTTAATTAAAATTGTTTCTCAAGTGGCGCCGCATCCTCGATTTCTCTCCCGCTGGGCACTTTTTTTTCACTTTTTGAAAAAAAAAAAAAAAATCCGCCGCATCCCTGGCATACTGTCCGCTCCCATTCTTTTTATTGCATGTGTAAATGTGCTTGTAAACTGTGTTTATTCGTTGTAATGTCTATTCGTTTCCCAAAAATGGTGTTTTACTATGTTTGTGAAAAGAAAAATGCTTTAATACGTACAGAGATGTCATCGCCATGATCGTATCGATCACAAAATAGTTTACAACCGGCAGTTGCGCGAACTCGTTCCAGTTTCAAACCAAACTGCGCATATACAAAAATCAGACCTGAATATAAGCGGAAGCGGATTGCCGTATGTTTTTATTATGTAAATTTCGCTTCTCCGTTATCGTAATTTTATAAATAGCGAATAGTATATTTATCATAACATTATTTATTAAAATCTTCGTCATAAATTGTGCACATTTCAACACGAAAGGCTGTAAATTAAAGAAATATTTTCATCCTAGTCTCCGGTTCCAGCGTCGGTTATGCTTTTCATTATGCTCTTTGCCTAGTTTAAACAATTCATCGGAAATGGGTCCAATGAAATGAAATTTGTGATTGTATTTTTACCGCATTTTTTATCCGTTTTCACAATGCTGGTTTCAGCATACATTGCTGAATGTCGAGAACGTGGGGCGGTTAACATGCTGAAGGACTGGACAATTATACAGGTTAGCCCAAGTGCCACCGTGATCGAGGTCCTGAACGAGGTGACCGGTATCACCCGATGCCCAGATTTCGACGACGCGATATCGTGTACAATTGGAAAATCTAAGCAGGACGGAGATTCCATCCCACTTCAGGCCACAATCGGAGAAGCAGTTGATTTGTTTGGCCATTTTCTTAGATATAAAATAGATGTACAAGAAACTGACGACGCCCCTCAGCCGAGTACAGCAGACCCGGGTGAAAATTGCATTTATTTCATAGAATATTTCATTTTGTGTGTGTTTAAACATATATGGTCTTCCCGGCTTGTAAAAAAAAAAAAAAAAAAGATAAAAAACCGCCCGCATCCTTCCTTGAAAAAATTTTAAAAAAACCCGCCCGCCCGCTCCTGAAAAAAAAAACCCACTTGAGAAACAATTAATTAACTTTTTATGGCCTAACAGCATTGTATGCCAACACTTTAGGCTCCTTCATGGAAGTTTTATACTCTGATTAGACACTCCCAGCTGTAAAATATAAGCAGTTGATAAACCCTGTGATGCATTGCTGTGTATAAAATCTGGGAAAACAGGATGTCATCTTAGGTTGCCCCAAACTTTGTTGTGAATGTTTGTACCATGGTTTGATTACTGTCTCCTATATCCGCAGTCTTGTCTTGATTCAGATCTGTACATTCAGGACAATGATCGAGCAAACCTTGTACAATATGTTACCTACATTTTGTAATTTTATGCCGGATTGTTATTACACAACTGCTGCATTCAGTCATTAAATGAACTGGTCAGATGTCTTGTCAGGATTATCTCCGATATATGCCTTAATGTCAATTCATCACTCGCGGTAACATTTTAAAATTTTCGACTGTTTATGCTCCTTCACTACATGGTACACATACAACTCCCAAAATAATTCAATTGAAGAATTTTGATTTCTCATTGATGTTGATCATTGCATAGAATAAATAATCAAGAAACGTGTAGAGTTTTCAAGTGGGATGGCATTTTCTCTGGAAAAATGGCCGAAGTATGGCAAGGCTAAACCCTAGGAACAAAGAGCGATAACCTTGTCCTTGTCCGCAACCTTCTACAATGAGGCAAACAAACAGTTACTGATAGAAAAAGTGCTCAAAATATCATTGAAATGTTAATATAAAATTTGAAATATATTTTGAGAATACATGTACATAATGTTGTTATCTGATTTAAATGTCCAAGTTTTGTTTTTCCAGATTTTTTCCTAATTTCAAACTGACATTATGGATGTCCCCTGTTCATAGAAGTCTTTCAGCAGATCATATCCTTTTGCCGCATAACCCAGACTGAAATATTCCTTCCTCTCTGGAGAATAAATGGAATTGGACAAAGTACTGTACATAATGGAGAGCTACATGTTTCACTATTTCTTGACTAGTTTTCAATATTCATGCTATTGGATAATTCCTTTCATTTTCCAGTCAGCTACATCTTGGACATGTTGGATAACGGATGTAGAAACTGTTTCTGGGGAGGGTTAACCATAACAAGTAACAGAGGAGCGTAATTCCCATCTTCCCATAATTCAGACTTGGCAGATGTCCAAAGAATGACTGTATTATCAATTAAGAGAATGCTGGTTGTGAAAAAAAAGTATTTGATTTGATATACGAATGCTGGAAACTCTATGGAGTGTCATGTGTAGACAACAACCACATGTGCGAGACCACTGTATATATTTTCCTCCGACTATGGTGAAATGCGATCAAGTTGGGATAAAATTATGGGAATGCAGAGTTCACTGAATCAAGTTCTTCCATAAATAGTCACAGACTGTTAGTAACTAACAGTTTGATTATATTGTACCATTCCCTGTTCTTTCTCTGTGTTTACGAATAATAGCATAAGGGAATATACTATATGGGATTCTTAGTAACATATTCACTTCGCTTTAGGCAGCACAAACTCTGCGATGAAAATTAGAGTGTTTGAATGTTGTTTCACAGGTATATTGAAAATGCTCGCTTTTGTTTTATTAGGATGGAGAAAATCACAACAGAGAAAAAATCTTGAATTTGGAAGAAGAATAATTAGGAACATTCATGTGATCAGGGTGATGTTGTTTCAGTGTTCAGCTTGTATCAATCCTTGACAATCAGGGTGATGTTGTTTCAGTGTTCAGGTTGTATCAATCCTTGACAATGTCCACAGATTTTATTACCATTATTTACAGCCAATTTTATAGGGATGTGTTTTAGCAGGACATTACACTATCAGTTCTATGTGTGGTATTTTCATACACTACACTACTTGCTCTGGTGTACAAATTTACCTGTGGTTATAAGGTAGGTATACTTGTCTAATAATGTACACATCAACAGGTTAGAGAAAACAACCTCTCTAAAATGGAGGTAAAAAAGGTCGTTTTTGCCCAATAAAGTCGAGAATATATTGAACTGAGAGACATCTGCCCTAAGCGAACATGGACATATATTTCCAAAGCAGATGATATTCAAAACAGAAATTTCATCGATCTGGTTTGCATAATAATATGACATGTTTTGTTCTCTATTGGAAAATAAACCATGCACACTTTCATTGGAAAACCACTGTTACAGTTATGATCTGTAACAATATAGCCATCTCACCTGAAGATTTTGGGGCTTTAGGATGAATAAATAAAAAATTTATTAAGCGAAAACAACATTTTTTGCCTCCATCTTAGATAGGTAGTTCTCTCTAAGGGCTACTCCAGAAAAATACATGGGATGGGAGGAAGACTACTTTTTCTGACTCCAACCATCCATACAACATTTATCCCATCTCCCTAATGTTAAATATCTATACACCACCAACCACACATATACCACAGAAAGTTGAAAATTCGCCCCCCCCCCCCAACCCAATTCCATGTACTTTTTTCTGGAACGGCCCTAACCTGATCAACACTTACCATACAATATATATATTATGGTTTAAATACCTAATATCACATTGTACAATCCAACTTATATTAAACAATCTCATTAATCAATTTGCCTCTAAAGTTTTTGACAAAAATAAAATCCCTTTCAAATGAATTTGATCAAATTATCATGATTATCATAATGTCAAACACAATATGACTCATCTGCATGATTTTTTGTTCATTTTGTTTAACTTCTTCTAAACAATTTAAAAAAATTGACCCCACCCCTGATTTCATGGAAAGAAATTTCACCTCTCGTGATAGGATAGTTAGATTGTTAACATAATTAAGTTTGAAAACCTAGCTATTATTATTTTTAAAGTTACATAGATTGAGGCATCTGTATGTCAAGATTTGGGGACATGGAGGTGGTTAATATTTTTTCTAAACTATGTCCACTTATGGCACCAAAAAAAACCTCTCAAACTGTCCTGCAAGTTCTACAGGTTTTAGAAAGCGAATTGTTTGCATTATTTCGAAAACATACACATGTTGTAATGAGCTTTGTTTTTATTCGGCAGAATTTTAATACTTGGAGTGATAGAGCTAGCGTGGAATACCTACCCTTCAACTGTGTACAGTAGTGCATCGCTTCATATCTGTCATTTTGCTATATTACTAGGACTGTGGAAATGTACACTCTATCAGACTTCTCCACAGACACAAAGCTCAGAATCTGCTGCTGAAACCCATACAGTGAAAGGAAAAGTGAAAGGAAAACAGCACTGAATACATGTACGACTGTTCTAAATGGTGGTGGTACCAGTGGTCCAGGAGGTGGTACCAGTGGTTCAGGTGGTGGTACCAGTGGTTCAGGTGGTGGTACCAGTTCAGCTTCAATGTGGTGTATTTCTTCGCCCCCTCATGAGCGCCACCTGGATTTCTTGAGAGGGGGTCGCTTCCCTGTGCTTCCATATCTGAGAGCCTAATGCGCTGTCCAACATATGAAAATAACATATATTAGGATGCTTAGCGGCGACACCTTTGCCCCTGCAATGAGTTTCTTATATTCATCAATCAGCTCTTTTGGCTAGTCATAAATGACCAGTCTCCAATAATCATAGCCCCAAAAATGTGCCTGTTACAACTGTTAAGGATGTCCGCTGGTGGTAAATCAAAGTAATTAACTTTTTGAATAATGTGTGTTGTTGCATTCATAATTGTGTAATATGAGGAAAAACAAAGAAAAAAATATAGGCTGGTGTGCATTTTTTAGCTGTAGGCAACGTTAAGTGGACTGACCCATGCTCAATTTGATAACCCAGAAAGCATAGGGAATAGCCCTAGTTTTGAAGCATACATGTATTCATGAAAAATTCATATAAATAGTATTTAACTTTTTCTTATATTCTAACTGTTTGCAGATAATCACAATGTCTATCAAAATTTAGCAAATCTGATGGATGTTGGTGTGGAAAATTCTTGGCTAGAAGGCTTTTAAAGGAAATCCCCATCTCTTAACCTAGGAAAGGAAGATAACCCAATAGAAAAACAGGCAAAATGGCTGCCAAAGTTAAAAACCATCTGCGGACATCCTTAATATAACCCCTGTTGTTGTAACAGCCACATCACAGGGTAGTTAAAGATTATTGTATGGTTTGCATGAAACATTTCCTCACTCCGCGGCAATAAAAATGATAATCATGACCAAGTTTTCGCTGACCTGCATTCCTTGACCTATAGTCCGGTGGCTTAAGGTCAAGATCGTGACTGACTGGAATAAAGCACCATATTTTGCACAAAGGCTCATTTGGGCATAAGGAATGATCTCAGAAGGGGTGCCCATTTCTGCAGGAGGTGGAAGGCCCTTAATTTGCATAAATCCAATATGGCCGCCATAATACATACAATAGCCTCATGTTGGAGACTATTTGACAGCTTTGAATCGCCTTTTTACACGAGATTGGTTATCTACGGGCCTGACTGAGTCAAGAAGAAAATAATAACGATAATTGGAAACTTTATTACCCGTTGAATATCCAATATGGCCGCCAGAGCGTCACCAATAATGGTATTATTGCTATACACATGTATGTGTGTTTGTATACTTGCTAATATATATATCATATATATTTATAAAGGCTTCATTGGGAGGTTTCTGTACATGTAGTGCTGTTATGATTGACTCGATCAAGCACACATGGAGGCGGTTGGCTATTTTCTTTTCTATAGATATCCAATATGGCCACCAGTGCCCCCATCCTCAATGCTGATTATCGGTACTAAAAACAAATCTGTTTCGAAAGATGAAACTTCAGGTTATCGTACATGCCACGGTTGTGAACTACATCAAATGTTGCCAACTGGATTCTTCCCGGCTCCTTCCTCAAAAATTAGCATATGTAAATCTAGAGGCAAAGAGAGTTACTCTTCCAACACCGGTTGGAATCCGGCTAAAACTGTGCTAAGTAACTACCCTGAGGTAGATTTGCTTGTTTCAAGTTTCACAAACAGTTTCGATATTTGGCACTCGAGAAGATATGCTTCACTGTCTCGCGTGATCGTTCATCTGCTATGCAAAACCCTGCTATCGTAGAAGCTAAATTAGACAAAGAGTTGTCGAAAGGTCGAGTTGCTGGTCCCTTGTCAACTCCTATTGACAATAATGTTTGCACTTCATTAGTCTTAGTCCCCAGAAAGTAACCTAATATTTTTGGGGGCTCTTGGTGGCCGAGTTGTCTAATGCGCATCGATGGTGATCGCAAGCCTCACACTGCCGAACTGGCACGGATTCGAGCCTCGCTGTTGCATGTGTGAAAGTTTGTCAGTTACATGCCGACGGACAGGAGGTGGTTCTCTTCCCGTATCCCAGCTTCCTCAATCATTAAATCTGGCTGTCACCATATGAGTGAAATAACCTTGAGTGTGACATTAAACCAATCCCCCTCCCCTAATACTTTTAGGGTGATAAACGATTTATGTTACCTGGAAAGTCTGCCTTGTCTGTTAACGGTGCGATTCAACAGGACCTATGATATGTTGAATACATAGACATTAGATATCGCGACTGCACTAGTTCAAAAACCACTAAAACCTGATGGCAAAAATCTATTTAGATGATGCATTCCGCATCATACCTATCGAGCCAGCGATTCATCCCTTATTGGAGTTTACCGGGGGCGACAAGTGTTTTTATGATCGGTGCCTCTCGATGGGATGTTCTACATCCTGTAAGATATTAAAGAGCTCAAGTCATTCCCTGCAATTGGTTATGGCTACAAAATTCGGCATATCAGAGGTGATCCCCAAACTGGACGACTTCATGTTCGTCGGTGCAAATGACGCTAGCCAGTTAGATTCTTGGCATGTGCTTCAGAATAGGTTTACCAGAAGACTATTCTGTGAAGTCATATGACGCAGTCAGTATGTCGGCACCTCTTCCCACTTACCGTATATGTGTTGTAACTGTTGTATATCTCTCAACACTTTCACTTACTTGTGTGAGTATTTGGGCATTCCAATCAAACATGCTAAGACTTACTACCCATCAACTATTATGGTTATGCATGGGATTCAACTGGACTCCAGAACTATAGAAGCACCATTTCCAGAAGACAAAATTCATAAACTGAAAAGCATGCTGGGTGAATTCTTGCGCCGCAAAAAGGTAACTCTTGTGGAACTGCAATCTCTCATTGGCTCGCACAATTTTGTCTGTAAAGTCGTCGTGCCCGGCAGGGCATTTCTTCGCTGCCTGATAGACTTTAACAAAAGTTGTATCACAGGCTCACCATCACATTCGCTTGAATGAAGCTAGTGCCTATGTTAATACCTGGCTTGTATTCCTCGAGTCTTCCAACGGAAAAATACTTTTCTTTCTCAAAATTGGGTATCCTCTGATGTGATCAAACCTGATCAAATTGTTTCCGACGCTGCTGGTACCTTGGGTTTGGCGGCTGTGTTTGGATCCTCGTGGATAGACCAAGAATGGCCAGCACATCTTGCCCACTTGCATACCACGGTCAAGAAGTGCTTGCCATGGAAATTTGGGGCCATAAACTGGCAAATCATAACGTTCTCTTTCTTTGTGATATTATGACCTTGGTTGAAATAATCAATCACCACTCTTTCACTGTTGATGAAATTAATGCGTCCGTTAGTAGTTGCCTGCCTTCGAAATGACATTCTTTTCAGATCAAAACATATTTCGGAACAATTTTATTCCTGACAAACTCTCGCGGTTACAATTTCAAGAAGCACTGTCTCTAGCCCCTTGGTTCAATCGCTCGTCGCACCCAATACCCTGTCTGTTGCTGAGTCTTTGAAGCAGAGTTCATCTGACGGTGTCCCTTGCAGAATCTTCCTTGAAAGTATACAAGCGCGCGCATGACAAGTATATAGATATTTCCTCAATAACACTGGTCAGCGTGCCAGTAAGATATTCTTCATCTCATCGGCACAGTTGTTTTCCTTGAAAGCATTCTTGCATTTCCATAAGTATGCACCCTCCACAGCTTGTACATTCGTGTCGGCTATCAATTATGTGCACAATTTGGCTGAAGTACACAATCCTGCTCAGTTATTCCTTGCAAAAATGCTACTTACGGGCATGTCAAAATTGCACGGCCGGATACCAGACTGCCCATAACTAAGGACATCCCCCATAAGATATTTGATGCTATACTCCACATTGTATCCATGTAATT